>JAZHYW010024374.1:0-91810 GCA_037355805.1 Ixodes ricinus | reverse complement strand
CACGCTCGCTGCTACGCTGGCCACGCCCCTTGCATGACGTTTTGCAGTCATGCCGATAGATGGCGCGCAATTGCTGAAAGGGTCTATTGGGAGCCCCACGCTATTTCTCGAATTTCACGTTGGGGGCGCGCGCCAACCCAAAACCCCAAACGGAGTTTGGGTTCTGCGCATGCGCACTGCTGAGCCCCTATTTCTTTGGGGCCCCAAAGCTTTGGGACCCCCTATAATAAAACTCTCTATAACTGTCGTGCTGCTTCAGCTACAGGATGGGCTAAAAGCAAGCTACACCTACCAGCGTCGTGCCTGTGACCGGGGAATGGCCCGTCGAGTTCGCAGATAATTCCATTGGCGCACATGATAGCTTGGTATTTGAGGGTGTGCACTCTCTTGTGACCAGAAGAAGTAATCTTCTGATTCAGAGACAGGTCAGGCAAGATGGTTCTTGCTGTGCCGTTCCAACTGGTGTTACACTCCCGGTATTCAAGTTTCGTACCTCAATCCACAATAAAGTGTCGTTTCAGCGCAAATGTTTTCCGTTTTAATAAGTTTTCACTGTTAAGAAGTTCGTTTGTTGATCCACAATGGCGCTGCATGCGTAAAAGGCGAGCGTGCCGCGTTGCGTCGTCACAAACCCTATTCTGTAAGCACGCTGCGTGAGGTGTCGTTGCGTTGGGTACCCCAAAGCGTTGGGTTCCCCAAAGCGTTGGGGCCCCCTATTCTAAAAACTCTCTAATGATACACTACCCCACGCCCGTACGATGCTCATCCAGATCGAAACGGGTAGGTTTGGGGATTGAACCCAGGATTCCTGGGTTCTGCAGCGCGAGCTTTCGCTCCACGTGCTCCGAGCTGGTGTGCGCTAGCCTACTCGGACACCGATCTTTTTTCTTTTTATTGCCGGATTTTTTACATTGTTAAATAGGCAGGCATATCGCTCAAAACATAGGAAACAGGGCAAGGCTAAACCAAACCAGTCCGAAGTGACTGGCGTCGGGAGCTAAAATTATTTCATGGACAAAAGTGCCTCAATGCGCGGAAGCCACTCAGGCTCGCACTTCTGTGCTCTGTTGACTTCAACTAACAAAGATACACATTATCCCCCTGTATCTTGGGTTCAGTTCCCTGCATAAGTCTCAACGGTATTTGATGAAAGCATCGAAAAGGCTCGCACTATAAGAGCGCGCCAGAGTGCGAGCTTTTTTGATGTTTTCATCTTCTTTCTTTGTGTATTATATTTCTGTTGCGAGTCAGTTCTTGTGTGGCTTGTGTGTTCCTGTCCTTTGTCCTCATCCTTTGTGCTCAGCTGTGTTCAACATGTTACCATACCAGCTAGCCTAGCTCACCACCCTCCTGCGCATCATCACACAACAACACAAGAACACAACTCTGTACAACATTACACGCTACAAAAGAGCACAACTGCACCGCATCACACAACCCTGCGCAACGTCACACAACTCACAACCTGCCGAATATCGCACAGCCACACAAGAGCAAAACTCTGTATAATATTACTGAACAACGAAATAATTAAACTATGTACGATATCACACAACTTTGCACAGCACACAACTACACAGGAGCACAACTCTGCCCAATATAGCACAACTACACAAGAACAAAACTCTGCATAAACTTACTCAACAACAAAATAATAAAGCAATGTACGATATCACTCAACTCTGCACAGCACTCAACTACACAGGAGCACAACTTTGCCCAATATCGCACGACTACACAAAAGCTAAACTCTGCATAACATTACTCAACAACAAAATAATAAAACTATGTACGATATCACACAACTCTCCACAGCACACAACTACACAGAACCACAACTCTGCACAATATCGCACAACTACACAAGAGCAAAACTCTGCATAACCTTACTCAACAACAAAATAATAAAGCTATGTATGATATCACACAACTCTCCACAGCACACAACTACGCAGGAGCGCAACTCTGCACAATATCGCACAACGACACAAGAGAAAAACTCTGCCCAACAATACACAACTACAAAAGAATAAAATTGTGTACAGTACCACACAATTCTGCATGCACAGCATCGCACAACTCTGCATATCACACAACTACGTAAGAACATAACTCTGCACAGCATCACACAACTACACAAGCACAGAATTCTGCATATTATCGCACAACTCTGTCCATTATCGCACAATTACGCAAGAGCCCAACTCTTCTAAACATTACACAACTACAAAATAACAAAACTCTGTACAATATCACACAACTTTGCACATCACACAACCATACAAGAACATAACTCTTCACAATATCACACAATTACACAAGGACAAAACCCTGCATAGCATGATAAAAGAAGAATTCGGCAAGTGTTTATACGATACTCCCGCAAAGTGTTCCAAAATGTTCAGTAAAGCGTGTCAAGCAACATCATCCCATGCTGATTTAGCTAGTGATACACCTAATTGTTCGTTAATTCTATCGAACGTAGTGCTACAGGATCGCGCCCTCTGTGGTACCGAATATCGCAAAAGCCGATAATAAAAAAATAACAATAAAATCCTGATTCATCAAGCTATGACAGGGTACATCAAGATATAAAACCGAATTAACAAAATCAACGTTAAAAAACAGCAATATTACAAAAATAAAAATGCGACGGTCGCAATTTTTTTTACAAATATATAATATTTTTAAAGATGCAACAATAAATTTTTTTCAAGCCGTTCAATAACAAAAAACGTATAGACGTATGTCACACTGACGTCTTCAAATGGTTTGAACGGAACATCTGAACCCTTTATTTGATAACTTAGCACCAAGAAACATTTTTTTAAATGTCAAATTAGGTAGAGTGTCTTGCAAGCCAAAGGCGATATTCAGAAACACTTGGGAACCATGCAGTGTCACTTCTGCCATCTATCGTTCATCAGTCAAATTTGGAGACTCGTGGGTTCTTCTCGGTGTGGTTTTGTAAAAGTAAGACTTTCTTTTCTGTGCCGATATTATTTAATACTTTATTCGCATGCTTGCTTGTGATGAGTCTTTTTTAATAGAAAGGACACAGTTCTCGGACTATCCTGACGAATATTTAAAAAATATCGGACCTGTAGTTCAACACAAACATTTGGATTTCGGTATGTTCCAAAAGGTGCAACCTCATGCAGGTGAAGCAACTCCGTCCCACGAGAGCTTCTGGCATGTGCCACTTTCAGTATCCGCACCAATGACGCGTGCTTTCCTTAGTTTCCAAAGCCATGAATACGTGCGTGCTGGACAGTGCCGAGCATCTAAAGAGTGTATAGCTCAGGACTCCAGATTATATGGAGTGTGTGTGTGTGGGCGAAAAAAGGGGGGGGGGGGGTTAGGGGGGATATGGGGGGGGGCGGGGTACGTTTACCAAGCGCGTTTGTTTCGCATTATTGCAATTCATTGGCTATAGCGCGTGGCAAAATAAGTATAGTTTTGTATAATATGATTTGTTTTTCTTTTTTATAGCAAAAGTTCAAAACATGGATTTGAAGGCGCTCTATGGGACGTGTGCGGGGTTCTCAGTGAGAGCGAGGACACCCCCATTCGGATGATAATAATGAGGAATGTAAGGAAAACGTTCGGTCATACCTTGAATTGTATATCCAATGTGAACCTGTTATATATAAAATAGACCTAGCTAGAATCTTCCTCAAAACAAACAATTGCCATCTTGTTTGTTAGAAAGCAGGTGTGAACGCAGCCATTCACGATTTGGCTGTGTTCGCGTCTGCATGAGAGAAGAGATGAACAGTCACCATCCGTTTAGATTCATGGTCCTCGTCGCTAGGCGTAGAAGTTCGACGCACCAAGAAAGAGCTCGGAAGAGATGAGGCTCACTGGATACACAAATTTCTTGTCAATGTATGGCACCAGAATGCGCCCTACTAGTTTTACAAGTTTTGTTTCCTTGACGATGGAATTTGCAGAGATATCGCGAGAGAAACTCTTTTGTACTCCGCACCAAGTTTCCCCGAGAGTCCCTTCAATATTCCAGAAAGTCAAATCAAACAATTTTCGGGGATATTTTTTATACGTGGGTCTATTCAAGGTACCCGAAATCCTGAAGCTTCACGCGTTGGGTAGGCTGCCGGCGCCGTGAGTGTGCAAGTGTTCGAAGAAATTAAAGGCATCCTCCACTTCAGTCACAACATGAGGTGGATAAAAATGGCTCCTAAAGAGACAGGCTGCAGAAAATCAGACCTTTCTCAACGAGCTGCATGAGAAGTTGATTAAAATATCGATGGAAGAAAACATTTCTGTCAACGAGCAAGTAGTTTCTTTCACATTTTTTTAAATATTTTGCTGTGTAATGATGTTTGTCCATATAATAAACACGATATGGCCATTACACGCTAACGCATTGCTGTTATTTTGACTACAAGTTGTCCATTCCTTAACTGCATGATGTAGCACATTTGCTACATACCCAAATTAGGCTAGCAACCCATGTAAAGCGTTCTTTATTTTACGCATTTTTATACTCTTAGTTGCGTAGAAAATAGAAGAACAAATATTTATCGAAAAAGCGTAGACTGTAAAATATAGAGTTAACATTAACGAGTCCGGCCAAAATACCGGTACCTTGGAAACCCACTTGATCATAATCATCTCCAGCAAAAAAGGATACAAGCACGCAAAAGCAGAAATGCACGGCTGGGATACGCTACAAGAAAGCTCGAGAGAAATGTACATTTCATGCCAGTGTCATAGGGAGTTCCGCCGGAATCTTTGTTTCCGACAGATATTCTCGACCGTACCATCCTGTCTCGTACCTTCTCCGCACAAGCGCCTTCGGCCAAAGCTTAAGGGGCGAGCTCCGACTTATTGGGATTCCGCCTACTGTGCCTCCCATGTCCGTGTTCGCACTAAACACCCTGTCTCCCATCTTCTCCCTCGGCCTCGCAAGAAGGCTGAGCATCTTAACAGCATGGCGGATGCTTAAATCCTGCTGCCGCCAATCTTGCCGAGAAAGCACCAATAGGACCAAGCCTCGGGATTACAGGGGTGTCCTCTACCTGGTGATCTGGTAAGTCGGCGCTTTGATATAATATCCGCCGATATGAGGCAATTTCCTCTCCGGTAAAAGCAGAACTTAGCTGCTTTTTTGTGCATTGGCCATACCCCATTCACAACTTCTGCTAGCTCTTTCTTGTCTTCACCGTTATTCGGTATACTTTCCGCGGCTGTGCGGGAGGCATCGGACGTACACCCCAAGCGCGAGACACCCAAGCGCCCAGAAGACGACGAGAACGCGACGACTGTCAGCTCACGGAGACCATCGGGAGGAGACCTCGACTCCCGCCGACAACCGAATGGGAATACAGTAGCAGAGCAGATCGTCGAGACCTTCTTCAAGCAATCTTCGATTCGGGCCGAGAAAAGGGCGCGCCGAACAAAAACGGGACCAAGAGCAAAAAGCCGGAACGAATTAAAGTCTCCCGCTCAAGGTGTCTAGAAAGTTCATTTTCTGTTCTTTCTTCAAGCGTCAACGTAGACGTAAAATGAAAGCTTCATGTCCAGCTCAGGTCTCAACTGCAGAACGTAGCGGGGCATGAGAGTAAGTCTTTGACGTGACGCAGTCCGACATCTGCCTTGCCACTGTAGTCGGAGATCAGCACACGAATAAGCGGACCCGGATGCGGCGTGGCAGCTGCTACGCGAGAGAGCTTCTGCGAGGATTTTAACGCCAAAGAGAGAGCACAGGTCAGGTCCCATCCCCATGCCGCCGCATCCCTGAGGTCACGGTCTTGCACAGAAAGTGGCGACCAACCTTGATTCCGAGAGGACCTGATCTGCGAAGCAGCGTTCGACCTCGTTCCCACTCCGCGGCAGCAGCAGGTCCTGATGGCCAACCACCAAAGATGCGGCACACTTCAAAGAAGCATCACGACTTTCAGTCCCGAATCATGATCCCCGGTGAGACCGGGCGCGTCCTCGAATGAGACAGCAAACCTTTTCGCCAAGTGCAAATCGCTTCTGGGAGACTATGACGGCTCTGCCTCGCTGCTCGGTTGGTAATCCCGGACGGGGGTGATGCCAATGCAGTTCGCGATGCGTCCACAGACCTCGTAATTTCCACTGTAGGCTCGCATGATCCCTGGGTCAGTAAAATACGTGTTGTACAAGAGTCCTCTCTTTGCGGTTTGACGCTCATTCCCGAATGCTATTTTCGATGGCCTTCCGTAGAGCGAGGCATCCGTAACATTTGGTCTCACGTCCTTGCGTATAAATCGCCGAGACAATTTCTAGACGGAATGGAGGCTATGCATATCATCGTCGCCGAGGCCGCAGCAGCATTGACGGTCGTCAGCATCTCACCTTTGGGGTGTACACGTGTCCTGTTCCGGCTTGAGCATACTGTTTAGTCCAGAATTTGTTTTCTCCACAAAGAAAGTGTCGTAATATCTTGGAGCAAACGTATATGCTGCTTAACCTACTCACGTTGACAGATGACGAGTTGTGCCCTAGGACTGATAAGAGCCATCTTGAGTTCATGATATAGGACAGGAAAGAGGGAAAGCGTTCGTGTTCAACAACCAGCCTAACGCAGCCTCTATGGTAAGCTTTTGTCTGGCCTCCACAAAACAAAAGAATGAATACAGGACGCTCACGCGAATAAGTAATCTCGACAGCTCTCAACTGCATTACTCAATACTTATCGATTGTTTCGAGGAGCCACCTCACGTATATTTGGGCTCTTGCATGCGCATCAACTTTAATCCGCTATGAAGATCAGCCCGTGTGCATACGTGACATCCCGTATGCGTGACATCGCTAGTCTGCTCGTTTTGAATTTTCAATCCATATGCGTCCCCAGGTGACAGTTATCGTTGTGGAGACAGTCGGCAAACAAGGTTGCCTGCTAACGCGAAAACAGATTTTATTGCAATCGCACCGTATGTAACGTGGCAACAGTCTCTAACACTGGAGAAGTGTCCTGCTGCTAAAGCACTCATGGCAGCTGTGTTACCCGTCAATCCGTTGACTCGTCCATTGCTCGCAACCGTTACCGAAGCATTGCGCTTCTGCCAGCAAAATGTGTGCCGTCCCGATGTTGCTGAACATTCCGGAAAAGACCAGCGCATTTTAGGGAGAGGGAGTGTAGAGCTGAGCCGCATTCCGGAAAAAGACCAGCACAGGTTAGGGAGAGGGAAAGAGCTAGCATGGCGAAAAATTGGGCCGGGCGAGGATTGAACCCGCAACCTTCGCACCAGTCCGGGGTGACGCCTATAAGGGTAACTGCAAAAAAAAGAGTATTATTTAAACACCCTAATTGGAACAAGAATGTCACAAAACAAATGTTCCACGAAAAAAATAATTTTGTTTAGCAATATTTACGTCACAGGACGTAATTTAGTGGCAGTCAGAATTTCTCCACGTTTGAAATTCCCGCTCCTTCGACCCCCGCGGAGGAACTACACTCTAAGAAGAAAAGGAGGAGAAAGGTAGCAACGGCCGACTGTTCCTCCTTGTTGTGGCCGTAAATTGCTCGAGACAAGGGAGGAACGGAAGCTAGGATGAAAGGAGGAGGTCCAGTTCCTCCCTGTTCAGTTGGCGCAGGGTAGAACATCGCGCTATACTTCGTTTCAGCTTGGGTCCAGACGCGAGCCGATGCTACAAGCGCGAGCATGTGGCCCTGGACAGTGCTTGCACTGCACGAGCGCGCGTGCTTGGCAGGGACGCTGAAAGCCCGGAGCTCGCGCTTGTAGCATCGGCTGCGTCTGGACCCAAGCTGAAACGAAGTATAGTGACCAAGTGGTCGAAGGTTCGATCCCTGGGAGAAGCGGTGTTTTTTTTGTTTTTTTTTTTCATTAAGTTTTTTTAATTTCTTTATTTACCGAAACAGGCATAAACAAACCCAGACCGATGGAAGGAATATTAAAAGTCCTTATTATCCACCGACGCCAAGGAAAACTATACAAATATTATTGCTACAAGCTTCATCAGCGCGCTGTTTAATAAACAAGATTTGGGCACCCAGGTTGGATCTAAGCCGTTTGCTCGGGGCCAAGACGACGAGGTCGGTCCTTCAGTCGTTTCTTTTGCCGCGGCGTTTTTGACATTCACAAAGAAAGAAGTTTCAACACATCCGTCATAAACCGCTAAGCTTCGAAACGATGCCGACACTGCTACGTACACTGGGCGGCTGCGATCAGCTGCGATAGCGGCGGGCTTCGGGCCTCGGCCTCTTCGGCCACATTTTGTAACCCGGCTGCTTTCAGGCCGCCTCGACTGCCGGGCCCTGACCCTGCACTCTAAGAAAAATGGAGGTAAAAAATAGCAACCACAGTTTACCATATACAGTTTGCCCACTGTAGAATCAGCTTATGGAAATCAAGAACCGGGCGGCAAAAGTATAAGCTTGAACTATTGTGCCGAATGCAATAATGGGAGCTTGATATTAATTGAACAATTCTAATTACGAATTCTTAGAATGTACTTAAAAAAAAAGCAAAATATCCTAAAATAGTTGCTTGAAAAACGCTACAGCGCCCTCCAATGCCGCCATTTGGAACTACGCTCTTTTTATTTTTAGGTTTTGTTGTTTGAATTTTCAAGATGGCGGCCCCCATGATACTTTGGTTCTCGCGTTCGCTCGCGCTGCAGCCGCTGCAGCTGCTGCGCGTTCGCCTCTAATCTCGCACTTACAAACACAAGATATTCGTGATGTATGGGACTTTATTTGTACTCCACATAAGATCACGAAGAAAAAGGATCCAATTTCAACACACAAAGTGACACGTAAGCAGACGCATTTCGACGAAAAAGTTGCCATCAAGCACGGGTACGTTGAAACACGGAACAATTCAGGGCACGAGTGAAGTAGTACAAATTGAGCTCTTCGCGTAGGGCAGGAGTCATCCACGGAATTACTTGGTCATTTGCAAACGCCGATATCAATGTTATTACGTCTAGACTCACATCAAGAAGCGACAAAGTTCATGTAGATAATGAAATTGGAGCTTCAGATTGACATCACAAACTCTCAAACCACTCATGTAAGCGCGCCGCTGCATTTTTGACAACACTCTCTTTCAAAAACCCACGATTGCGCGCAGCAACAAGCATATACTGCACAGCAGTGAGTGTAGGCACATGTGGCCATTTACAAGGGATAAAAATAAAGTGCATTTAATCAAAGCAATTGCAAAGCACGTATTGGAAATGAAAAGGAGAAAATGTCATTGAGGGGCTCGCACCAAAGTTGCACCAAGACGTTGGCAACACACGGAGTGAACATGTGCGTGCTGGGCTGGGACCTAAGACATGTAGACTGTGATTCTCGTAAACAATGAAATGTATTGAATGTAATGAACTGCATTCGTGTAGATTAGATGGCAGGTTACTGGTCATGAAGATTGTGTTAAAATGACGATTAAAAAACTTCGCAACCACCAAGCCAAACATCAAGGTGCAATGGAATGCGTATAAACACACCAATACACTGTTCATCTCCAAATAAAGAACATTTGCTTGAAGATACAGTAGTGTGTGAGATACAGAAAGACATCATCAATCTTTTAATTCAAAATAAGTTAACAAAGTTACTAAAAAATGTGTACCCGTATTTTTTCTTTTTACTTTTGTGAAGTGGAATGCAACGCGATTCAAACACCCATCCACGAGAGCACATGGGAAGGGGGTAATTCTATGTAAGATTTATTTTTTAAAGTTAAGTTGGTTTAGCACAGTTTTCATCAGCTGTAAATTAACAACCCCTTATAACATTAATATTTTCATAATTGAAAAAAAAAAAGCTTTTCAGCCATATATAAAATTTTTTCTGCAATATATTAAATTAAAGACGTTTTCATCACTTCTTCTGCGGAGAATATTGCATACATGGGCAACGGCTTCTTTCGTGTATTAATGGAGCTCAACACCTGCTCCATGAACCTCTGTATAATAGCAGACAGGAATAGCAATATGTCGAAAGTCATGTCCAAATTCAGACTTGAACTTTGTTTAGACGTTTCACTTCTCGTCTTCAACATATCGGCCGCGTGAGTGGAGCTCTGAGAGGTCTCGAGCTAGATTCGACGTCCGAAACAAATATAGTGTTTCTAAAAAATAAAAAAAATCACTGAACCAATTGTGAAAAACGAAATCTGACTTTGCCAAATGTCGACTATAGTACTTATTTTGAGTACTATTTTTCTCGATATTATTAGCGCTCTTCTTTGGACGGATACCGTAGCAGTCACAGCCGGCTTGAGTTTGCGCTTGCCGCTCTTGAAGCTGTTCCAGCTGCTGAAGGATACTCCAACTCGCAGCACGCGGCTATAAAGTATTCCGAGCAAAAGTGAAAATGTTTCACGTGACACTACAGGGTGTCACAAAGAAAATTTATACGCTAAGATGGCTCGCAAAAATCGAAAACTTGACGGATCTTGTAGCAACTTTCCTCAAAAATGTCTTTAACTGGTCACATTGTTGTGCTAAAATTTCAAGTCGGAACTCCGAGTACAAAGAAAATAAGAAAATGATAACTGAATTTTTCAACGGCGGAGCGGCAGCTGTCGGGGAGACACCGAACGACGGCCATGTTTCTTTGCCTTATCCAGAGATGGCGCTACAGATTCACTGGACGCAGAGCCGTTTATTGAGAGAGTTTGGCCATACATTGGTTTGAATAGGCGAGCATCTCGGGGCCAACCACAGGCCGCGAAACAGCCCCTAGCGGTGGTCGTGTGCTCTAAATTTGTGACACGACTATACTTCGTTTCACCTTATGTGCGAGCGAAGGCAAAACTGGAAGCGCGAGCACGGAAGCTCCGTGCGTTCAGGCTTTGCTCGAGCGCGCGAGCTGGGGAGAAATGCAAAAAGCGCTGGTCTCGCGCCTCATAGCTTTGGCTTCGCTCGCAGATAAAGTGAAACGAAGTATAATTTGAGCCGTGCCGAGCGGGACTCCGCGTCTCAAGACGCTCGCGCACCCCACCCTTTGCACTGCTTTCTTTCAGCCAGTCTCAGGACGCTGTTCTAGCAGTGCAGACAAAGGCGTGGGCACGAGCGCGTGGCTTTGGAAAGTGCCTCCTATGCACGAGGTCTCGTGCAAACAAAAGCGTTTCGCTGAGCTAGGCTCACGCGCCTGTGCCTTTGTCTTCACTGCAGACATTTGTGAGATGGAGTAGAGGTCTCCTGATTGGTCGACGCTGTGTCACAAATTTAGTTTACGCTCTAAGCGTGGGGGAATATTCGGCGCTGGCGGCAGCCTTTGCTCCGCCTATTGTCCAAACTCTCCTAATATACGGCTCTGACTGGACGCAGAGCCGTTTATTGAGAGAGTTTGGCCATACATTGGTTTGGATAGGCGAGCATCTCGGGGCCAACCACAGGCCGCGAAACAGCCCCTAGCGGTGGTCGTGTGATCTAAATATGTGACACGACTATACTTCGTTTCACCTTATGTGCGAGCGAAGGCAAAACTGGAAGCGCGAGCACGGAAGCTCCGTGCGTTCAGGCTTTGCTCGAGCGCGCGAGCTGGGGAGAAATGCAAAAAGCGCTGGTCTCGCGCTTCTAGCTTTGGCTTCGCTCGCAGATAAAGTGAAACGAAGTATAATTTGAGCCGTGCCGAGCGGAACTCCGCGTCTCAAGACGCTCGCGCACCCCACCCTTTGCACTGTTTTCTTTCAGCCAGTCTCAGGACGCTGTTCTAGCAGTGCAGACAAAGGCATGGGCACGAGCGCGTGGCTTTGGAAGGTGCCTCCTATGCACGAGGTCTCGTACAAACAAAAGCGTTTCGCTGAGCTAGGCTCACGCGCCTGTGCCTTTGTCTTCACTGCAGACATTTGTGAGATGGAGTAGAGGTCTCCTGATTGGTCGACGCTGTGTCACAAATTTAGTTTACGCTCTAAGCGTGGGGGAATCTTCGGCGCTGGCGGCGGCCTTTGCTCCGCCTATTGTCCAAACTCTCCTAATATACGGCTCTGACTGGACGCTGACTGAACGAAAAAGCGCGCTTTTATCCAAGTTTTTGGTTGCGTGGGATATTTGCCAAAATAAAGCTGTTTGGGTTTTCAGTTAAGTTTCACTGTGCAGAAAGTGTCACGCCATAAATACGAATAAATAAAACCGCCAATGTCTGCTCCAGAAATGACGTACCTTCTGTCTCCGACGGTTCTTGTTTCGTGCATCGTCTGCTTTCGCAGTTTGACGTTCGTGCTCTTGCCTCAGTGCGTTCCTGAGAGAACACATCATCGACGCGTTCGAGACGATCAGTGACGACATGCGGGAGGCCGTCTTCCAGGACTACGAGAGGAGGCTTGAAAAATGCATCGAAGTTCACGGCGGGCACGTCGAGCTGGGAGTCTAACTGTTTTTGTTTTGTTTTTCTTCCGAGTGTATGTGCGTGTGAACGAGTCATTTCACCGCAACTGCGAAGACCGCAGTTCAGATTTCAACGGCTCTTTTCAGAGCCACCAAATCGCTGCTTTATCGGGCGCACTCCTGGCTGCCTCTCGTGTCTCATTCAAACGTCAAACTGCGAGAGCAGACGATGCACGAAACAAGAACCGTCGGAGACAGAAGGTACGTCATTTCTGGAGCAGACATTGGCGGTTTTATTTATTCGTATTTATGGCGTGACACTTTCTGCACAGTGAAACTTAACTGAAAACCCAAACAGCTTTATTTTGGCAAATATCCCACGCAACCAAAAACTTGGATAAAAGCGCGCTTTTTCGTTCAGTCAGCGTCCAGTGAATCCGTAGCGCCATCTCTGGATAAGGCAAAGAAACATGGCCGTCGTTCGGTGTCTCCCCGACAGCTGCCGCTCCGCCGTTGAAAAATTCAGTTATCATTTTCTTATTTTCTTTGTACTCGGAGTTCCGACTTGAAATTTTAGCACAACAATGTGACCAGTTAAAGACATTTTTGAGGAAAGTTGCTACAAGATCCGTCAAGTTTTCGATTTTTGCGAGCCATTTTAGCGTGTAGATTTTCTTTTGTGACACCCTGTAGTTCTCTCGGCACAAAACTCGCGCAAAAGCACCTTGACGTGGCTAACCTCCATTGCTGCCGGGGAACGTTTTTTTTTTCTCTTTTTCTCTTTCACGAAAACAAGGGTGAAAAAGAAGCGTTTTCCCGGCACTGTTTCTACAATCTATCGCGGAGCACAGATTGCTACCCATTGCAAAGGAACTTTCAACCTTGAAGCTGCGAAAAAATTATCTCGATCGCTGGCGTCCGGAAAGCCACTTCGCGGCTGCCCGAGTCGCTCGTCCGCCTGCACATCCGTGACGTACGCGGGTAGGGAGAAGTAGGGATTTTTCATTGTTGCCAGTAGAGAGTCGCCTCCTGGAACCCTCGCGGCCGGCGTAACTTGAAAATTCAATTACTTCATGGAATTTTTTTTTTTTTATATTTTGGTTATTAGTTAAGAAAGGGTTATTGATGCAGTCTGCAAATTTCCAGCCAAATCGAAGTCTACCAAAAAATCGGCGGAGTTCCCCTTTAAAACATAGAGTGCACGTAGTACACAACGGAGAAATTGCTCGCCAATCATTCTTAGAAGTGTGAGTTGAGCCCCTTTGAGGCAGTTTGCTGCCGCAGCGTGCACTGTAATCCGCCTGAGAAGAGAAAACAAGATGAGTGACCTGTAGGATTTCTTTGTTCCAAGGCTTCTTGAGGCAGGAAAGGCTAGGGAACCAGTATTGTTGCTTTTTACTACCCCGTACGAGACTCAAACCCGACATGCAACGAAGTCGAAAGGCCTCTTCATGTGCCCTCTTTCTGCTGTCCTTGTGCCTTGGGTTTTAGCTGTGTTCACAATTCACGCTCGCCTGCATGCCTACTCTTTTGTGTCTTTTTTTGTTCACTGTGTTACTGAAGTTTTCTGTCATTGCTGTCCCAGAATTGCTTCGTGGATGCACAGAAATACTCAAGGTGCTCGACGTCTGCGGCTCATCGGTATTGCTTTTCCCAGGACCATGGCATGAAGGAGGTGGCCTCCCTCCCTTCCCAGCAGCTGCGATGTACCACAAGCACTGGGTTACAGCTGCAGCTAGCCCATGGGTACCATTCTGCATCCTGCACTGCATGTAGTTCAAAAGGCCATGTGAAAGGCAGGTGTGACCTTTTTAGGCGCTGTCACTTTGTTTTGTGCATTTTCTGCAGCTTTTTCGGGGCAACTTCTTTTTAAGATTCAATAATTAGAATACGGACTCGAGTGAGAGAGGGGTTTTCTGAGAAGACCGGCCTCTTTGCTAAACTATTGGGACTGGTATTATATCTATAGAGTTCATGTGCACCTTACGTTATGTACTTTTTTCTTTTACTTGTTACTTATACTTCGATGTTACACGACAGCCACTAAAAATGGGGAAAAACAAAAAATGTTGACTTGTCGGATTTTTTTTTTTTTTGCAATATGTTGGAAGACGAAAATAATCCCTGGAGAAGGGGAACAAGAGGGACAAAGGACAAACACAAATCTCCAAACACAGCTAGGTGACTGGTGCGCGACCGAAAAAATCCACCTGGTCCGGGTATCGAACCCGGAACCTCTCCATTACAGGTGGAGCGCTCTACCAGCTGAGCTAACCAGGGGTTAGGGGTTAGACGTCAGTAGAGCAAACGGGTTTTATCAGCTGCCACCAGTCTAACACCAACAAAGGTGAAGCTTGCAATGTAAGGTTATGATTATAATGCAATTAAATGCAAAGGTGCAAGCGAGCTGGACAAGAATGACGAAAATAATCCCTGGAGAAGGGGAGCAAGAGGGACAAAGGACAAACACAAACACACAATCGTGCACCAGTCACCTAGCTGTGTTTGGAGATTTGTGTTTGTCCTTTGTCCCTCTTGTTCCCCTTCTCCAGGGATTATTTTCGTCATTCTTGTCCAGCTCGCTTGCACCTTTGCATTTAATTGCATTATAAAAATGTTGGAAGAGTCAATGATGTGGTCGGTCATTCATGTTATTTTTCCTACACGCACGTCCAGCCTATGTTTACGTAAAGCCCCAATTGCCCCTTAGCAACGGAAATAATTTGTGCGACAGACTAGGCGGCAGCATTCTAGATTTGATGACAGGGTATGAATTCAGTGGCAAATTCCCCCGAAAAGAATATACATCACTCCGCCAGCCAATCGCTGCCGTCAGTTGTCGTGACGTCACGTCCAGCAAAGAAACTACAAGCTAATATTTTTCTTTTTTTATTTAAATGGCAGGTCTCTGCTGTTGATGCCACATAGCACGTTGACACTCGAAGCAATTCTTCCGCTCTTGACCTCTCCGGCTTCACCTTGCGAAGTCGTGACGGTGTCTGCTTTTGTTTGCGGTATTTCCCATGTGTCGACGTGAGAAGGCAGCGGTTGTATCGCCACGGAAGTAGCAATCAATCTGTGTATTTGCTCCAGCGGCACAGTGTTACAAACCGGACTTTGCCCTTCGCCAAGGGCAAAGCCTAACGACTGGCCCTACAGTTGGCGAGCATTGTGCAGCCATGAATGCGTAACTTGTGCGAACGCTTTCATGCTTTAGTCTGTATACAGTGACAAAATGACTCGCTGAATGCGAAACGCCGTACAGCAAACTACAGTAGGCTCTCATTACTTCAAACTCCAGGAAGTCACAGATTTTAGTTTGAATTATCAGAAATTCATCTAAATATGATACTAGATGACATTATGATTTGTTAAATGGATAGCTACTCATACAAAGCAGATTTTTGCCAGTTTCCTCTACATAGGCCTAATTATAAGCAAGTACAGGCATAGCACATTGGTGAAAGAGCTGTGACGTTAAGTTTATTCATCCGGCAAAAAAATTGTCGATTGTGGACTGTTTAGTCAGCACATACGATCTCAAAACACAATTTTCAATACCAGCCAACGCAAGTAGCTCTTTACGGGACTCTTCCTTTGCAGACAGAAACTTCCGGAGCTGAGCGATGTGCTCAAAGCTGTGGCTGTGACAGTTGGTAGCAAGTCATCCCTTCCTTCATCGTCATCTTCACTCTCACTGCTGCACTGTGCCTGGCATTACTTCCTGTACTATGTCCTCTAATGAGTCATCATGACAAACAAACACATCGTCGTCAAGACTAGCATATTCCGCCAGCTCGGCGTTCACATTATGTGCTTCAAGGCCAGAAAGCATGACGCCAATGAGCTGGTCCTCATCCTCAATGTCGTCTTGGTCATCATTGCGAGTCTTGAAGCACATAATGTGAATGCTGTTTTCCGCTAATGTGTGCCCGCTTGAACCCTGTTGAGTGCGCTTCTTTCCGAGCACCAGTGCACTGCGGAGAAGCAACACTCGCGAAAGCAAGCTCCGCAGGTATTGCTTCTCTGCGGTGCACCGGTGCTCGGAAAGAAGCGCACTCAACGGGGCCGCGAGAACAAAAAAATATGAATTAAGCGAAAACGCCGATCGAATTAAGCGGCTTATAAATACATTAAAAAAATAGCGGGACAACCAAAATTTTCAAATCTGTTTGAATTAACCGGAAGTACAAAATATACAGAGTTTGAATTATCGCGAGCCTATTGTATCAATCACTTTCTGCAGCAACTTTGCGCTTAAAGTCGCAATAAAGTGATTTTTAGGCTAAATTCATTTTTTCGGACTGCTCGATTATTCTGAGTTTTGCGCGATCACCATCGAGTCCGAAATATTGGTCGGTGACTATAAAACTTAAACACAATGGTTACGCACCACAGGTCCCGAGGACCATGACATCAATGAGCTGGCTTTCACCTTGTCCAAGGCAGCAGCGGAACACTATGGGCGGGACCCTGGGTCACTGCACCGGCCGGCTCATGGATGCCGTCCTGTACCCTGCACGGCACTGCGTGTGGCTTAACTGGCCAAGCAGAGGGTTGCATCGTGAAATGCGAATTCTGTTGCGTGCGTGCATCCGTTCCGAGTTCGTAGCTGATTCCCATGTCACTTGTCCCGATTTTCGTGCGCGATACGTTTTAGCTGTACACGCGCGAGTGTTTTTGCATGTGTGCCTCGTGAAATGGTTTTCTGTGCCGCGATCTGCGGTATCTGTTCACGTGTGGAACGCGTTTAGCGGAGCTTCCGATCCATGCCCTGACTACGGATCTGCAGCATCAGACTTGCGCGTATCCTTTCCCGTGACACAGGAGTTTGCAGCGAATTCCACGCGTGTGTATCGCATCGTGAGACGCAAATTTGCCGTGTCCGCGATCTGCGGTATCAGTTCCCGCATCACGTGGTTTGTAGCGGGTGCCCCGGCGCTTATTATGTAACCTTTATAAGTGTTGCTGTGGCTATCTCCGAAGCGATAGCCTAATCCATCACCTCTTGTCACCATTGATCTCTTCATTTTGGGGTGGGCGTCCTTTCGAAAGTTTACGGTAGGCCATTTTGAAACGGAACACATTGAGTGGCGGCTCGGTTTAGGTTTTCTGGCTCGGCAATCTTGCAGCAGTGTCTAGACTCGGCACAAATCTTTTTGTACTTCATTGTCAGGGCTAGTGTAATTTCTGCAATGCTGTCGAAGCAACTTCTGCACGCGAACAAGATGCAAGACGAAGCCACATGCTCGTGCCCAGTGTACGACTACATGTACTGCATGGGCACTCGTGCCCATGCGTACCTACTCGCAACGTGGAGCGAGTTCGTTTCGGCCGACACTCCACGAGTTCATTTCGGCGTTGCCACTCCACGCGTCCATGCACTCGCTGCACCTTGAGAATCAAGTGTACACCACAATGCACTCCCGTCATGCATCACTCAGGAGAGGAACAAGAGCAGACAACTGGGGTTTTTCCGCCATAAGAGACGGGAGAACCGAAAAAAAGAAAGCACGTCCCACGGGCGACAAAATCGGACGCGAGCTGTGCTATTTATTTTGTGAAGCAAGCAATCGACAACCTGTGGCTTCATTTGCAAGTTTTCAGTCATTTTGTTGCCGCACAGACGTTGAAATACACCAGTGGATAAAGAAAGGTTCAGAACAAACGTCAGCTACCGCGAGATCTCTGTCGCCATCCGTGCGGGGGTGAAAAGTTGGGACGTTAGTTGACAAACCTCGCCCGCCCCCCTGTCCATCACCTGACCCCATTCTGCGAATGTGGCTATACGCGAGGGAGCGTGATCATGTGGCAAAAGATACGAGTGCGACTGGCCCAAAGAGCACATAGTTTCCACAGCACTGTCAGCTTAGGGGTGCACGGAGGATAGTTGTGCGTAGTACTGCGGAAGCCACAGGCCGGAGAGGAGGGGGGTGGGGGGATTAGCAACTTTTGTCCGAATGTTGAGCGACGAGCATCAAGGGCTAATTTTCTAGGGGAAGAATGGTGACGTGCAGGTACAGAAATAAGGGTCCAAGCACTATGAGCAAGAGGGGAGTTCCTCCTTTTCCTCCTCTTGAACTGCTAGCGGTATACTAGCTTTAGGTCTACCCACTAGTCATTCCAACCAGAGCTCTGTGTTCTGATGTCCCCACACACTCTCGTCTCCTCCTCTCCCTCAGTGTTTTGGTGCATACTCAAATGCTCTGCATCATGGGCAGATTTTTTTTTTTTGAGGAAGGGGTGTTGTTGTGTTTCTTTTTCAGGTTAACTTTTTCTTAATGAAAAATCGACATACTCCAGCTTTTCGTAGGAAGAAATGATTAGTTTTTGGTGACATAACAAATATCAGGTCAACAAAACACATCTGGGCTACATTTTGCCCGTGAAATAGGTACCTCCTTGCAAACTCCCCCTTCTCCCTCCCACCCCACCCAGCCTGACCTATAAGTTTGCCCCTGCTCTTCATTGCCCGGCATGTTCAGGTCAGATATTGTTCCTGTTGACCTGATGGACTCCTTTGTTCTCTGCATTCATCATAGGTTTCAAACCGTCCTGAATCATGGACGAAGCCTTGCAAGACTGCACTCTTCGGCCCAGTCCTTTTTGGTGGATCGGGTCTTGCCATGTTCCCCTCTTGTGGGTTCCTGTCGTAATTAAATAAATTGTATTTTTTTCTGATGACAGTGCATACCTACTGGTACACGTCACAAAAAGAGTGTGGTGAATCCATGCCACAGATTACTCTGAAACATGCGAGAAGGTAATTATACAAAAGATGAAGCTCCGAAAAGTTTCATGAAAAGAAGATAGAGAGAGAGAGAGAGACATGTTTTTATTTGATGAGGGGTTCACCCGCTATGGAGTTGTGCTCCTGAGACGGGAGGGAAGGGTTGTGAGGAGTGAGGGGGATTTCATGATGATGGTAGCGACGTCTTAGATGAGGCTATGTACACCCGACTCCCTGATATACTGTATCAAGGAGTCGAGGATGGCTTTCCTGTGCTGAGGAGTGCCCGCTGGATTGGTCCACTCCTCGAGCGTCGTAGGCTTGTCTGCGCCCTGGATCTTGTCCAGAGCATCATTTCTGTGATGCTCGAGGCCCTTACAGGCCCAGAGCAGGTGCTGCAATGTTGCCTCGGCTCCTTCAGAGCAGCTCGTGCAGGTTGGGTCCATATCTTCTTTCAGGCCAAAAAATACTAGTTTGGATGGTGTAAGTGCAGTATTCGTCCTTATTCTTCGAATCCTGACGGTTTCCCACCGACTGTATCCTGCCAGTATGTTGCTGTCTGTCGGCGGAAGCTGGCTGCGGAGGTAGGCCTTTCTCTCCAGTTTGGCGAGTTCGGCCCGTTCCTCCGGGTCCATTGCTTCCGCCTTCGTCTTCTCCCGAGAGGTTGAGCCTGGCGCGGAGTGAGTGCTACAGGCTGTCTCCGCTGCGGCTCGGTGTGCCCTCTCGTTCCCGGGTATGCTCACTGTGTCCGGGTAGCCACTCGATTGTAAGTACGGTGCCTCTTGTGCGGAGCTCCACTGGCACTTTCTTTATTTGCTTTACCGTGCGACTCTTTGTTCTGCTGCATCGGCACGCACGTATTGATTCTTGCGAGTCCGTAAAAATTCGTGCTTTGCCTGGCTGAGTCTGTTTTTGAGCACGTCTTTCACCGCCGCCAAGATAGCCCTCTGTTCCGCCTCTCTGATAGAGGTCCCCTCGGAAAGTATTTCGGTGCTCTCTTCATTTCTTCGTGGGTCGTACACTCTAAGAAAAAAGGAGGAGAAAGGTAGCAACGGCGACTGTTCCTCCTTGTTGTAGTCAAGTTGCCCAGAGAAGGAGGAACGGAAGTTTGGATGAAAGGAGGAGGTCGAGTTCCTCCCTGTTCAGTTGGCGCAGGGGTAGAACATCGCGCTACTGACCAAGTGGTCGAAGGTTCGATCCCTGAAAGGAGCGGTGTTTTTTTTGTTTTTTTTTCGTTAATTTTTTTTAAATCTTTTTATTTACCAAAACAGGCATAAACAAACCCAGACCGATGGAAGGAAAATTAAAGTCCTTATTATCCACCGACGCCAAGGAAAACTATACAAATATCATTGCTACAAGCTTCATCAGCGCGCTGTTTGATAAACAAGATTTGGGCACCCAGGTTGGATCTAAGCCGTTTACGCAGGGGCCAAGACGACGAGGTCGGTCCTTCAGTCGTTTCTTTTGCCGCGGCGTTTTCGGCATTCACAAAGAAAGAGTTAAAACACATCCGTCATAAACCGCTAAGCTTCGAAACGATGCCGACACTGCTACGTACACTGGGCGGCTGCGATCAGCTGCGATAGTGGCGGGCTTCGGGCCTCGGTCTCTTCGGCCACATTTCGTAACTCGGCTGCCTCGGCCGCCTCGACCGCTGGGCCCTGACCCTGCACTCTAAGAAAAAATGGAGGTAAAAGGCAGCAACGGCGCGTCTTCCTCCCTTCTACTGACGCGCCCCCAAGCGGACTCGAGAAGAAGGGAGGCATCTTCTTTCGGTTTCGTTTTTCGAGCACGTCGCGCACGTTGTTTAATAAATGTTGTTGAGTTGATTGAGCTTCAGCGGCAGCGAAGGCCGCCGTTAATACCGTCTTCTAGTCCAAGCGTGCAGAACATTTCGGTTGCATTGACGTTTTTATCACTATTTTTTTTTTCAAACGAACAAATGAAGCCGCTAGAAACAGCGAAGTTCCGGAGCAGTGCCAGCAGCGCTACGTACACTGGATAAGATGGCCGTCTCTGGATTGCGGGAGGTACGCGGAACTAAAGCGGAACTACAGTAGCGGAACCACGCGGATCTGTATCGACGTTTTCGACGTTATGGAAATCGCAGGAACTGTGTCCAAGGCAGGCAGGTGTTCCTGCCGGCTGCCTGGTGCTGAATTCGGCAGCCGGCAGGTTTTCCTGCCGGCTGCCGTGCTGAGTTCGGTTCTGTTTTCCCGTGCCGAGTGCCAACCGGCGTTCAACGTGGTTCTGTATTTCTGCGTGTCGGCAACGTAGCAGCAACATCGTGATGGCAGTGTTGTGCGTAGTGAAGAGAAGACTGGAATTATCGCCGATGTGACCGTGTGTTCGCGTATCAGTGGTGTAACAACAAGATGAGATGACGTAAACTGTCGGGCATTGATGCCGCTGGTTGGGCCGTGATCGGAGGGGCGGGGTGTCGCAGGTTGACATTCCCCTTTACATTAAAGAGTTTAAGACCACTTGAGAAATTAGGTGCAGTCGATCGACGTGCGGATAATCATGTTGGAACGCTGGTCTGAACGGTAAGCTCCTATCGTACAGTGGCCAATGTGACTGTCGGTCCCCGAGAGCGATTGCGCTCTGGTGAAAATACTGAACAGTACGAAATAATGACGGAAAGTACTATATTTACAATGAAATTTTAGCATAAAAAACGTAAAATCGAAAAAAAAGTTATCCTTTATTTTGCTGTTTAAATATACTACGGTTCCTGGAGAAACTGCCCTCCAAGTGGCGCGCTGGGATGAGCGCTAGACGTTTTCGAGCTCGCCACGGGTAGCTCCGTACACTTAACACCTGCCGCGAGTCGCGGCTTCGACTGCATTCAAGTTGATCGAAAAGCGATCTCTCTGCCCGTGAAGCATCACTTCCAGCTGAGTGAATATCCGCTCTACACAGATTAATTCTAGACGGCAATTGCAGCCGTGCGCGAACAGCACAAATAGTAAAACAAACACTACAATAGACATACTGGCTCGGAAGTGCCGTGCGGGGAAACAAACCCAGGCTTGGAACCGCATTGGAGCGGTCTTGATTTATTGGCTTTCAAATAATTACGGCATGATCGAGCATTCTTTTAATAAGAGATTCATCCCTGAGCCATTAAAAATACCCTCCGATGTATGACATTGCTGGAAAAAATCAACATGCTGGGAATATTTTTTATTGCTTAAAGAGTCACCGAAAATTCCGTACGTTCAGAACGACCACTATAAAAGACGGAAACGCAGAGGTTCGGGGTACTGATCGGGTTAGTGTTCCTGTACGGTTGTGTTGCAGCGTCTGCTATGCATTGACGTCTGTGTGTGTGTATGCGCTGCATGTATGTTCAGCTGATGCTTGTACTGTTGAACGCGTGGTATGTCTACCTGTGTGAGAGACAAAGGTCCCTGAAGCTCAATGGCGACAGAAAATAAGATATTTTTTGTAGAACATGAATTGGGGTGTAACTAGCGCCACCCAGCCTAGCTACTTGCGATCAATCTGCTTGATTCTGCCATCTGGTGGCAAGCGATTTAACCTCTCTTTTTCTACGCGGCTGCGCCATAATTTCGTGTTACCGTGCTGAAACGAGCCAAGAGGCTGCTTCGGATTTGCTCTTTTTGTAGAGCGGATTTTGGTTTTGCGGGCGAATGGTTTACCACTCCGTGATGTGCGGTTGACGCAACGGTTGACGAAGGAACTGTGGCTCGAGGAATAGTCAAAGGTAAGCACAAATTGCGCGATACTGGGTACCGGTTGTCTCCGTTTAACATCGCAGTGCTGACGATGAGACGATGGAGTGACTGCATGCTTTCGAAACCGTGTTCTTTTTACCTGCAGGGGGAAGCCGGCTTCGGAAATAAATACAGTTCGCGGAAAGCTGTGTTACGTTTTTATTGCTGCTCCTCGCTCCGTAAAATAGACTTCGTGTTCTCGTTGAGCCTTATTGAGCTCTGATTTGCTCGATTCGTGGCCGCCATAATGAGATGCAGGCGACGGAGGAACTTTTGCTTCCCTGCTTTAGGGACGAAAGTCCCTCCATTTCTGCAGAACATATGTCATAGGCGTTCCTCCCTTTAGGGAGGACTATACTCGACCCTTTTTCTAGGAGTGCCATGACGTAGTTGCGGCGTTCTCCGTCTCGGCGGCGTCCGTGTACCGCAACTCATCCTCCTGTCGCGCGCGTGTCTTGCAGCTCGCGTGCAGTCTGGCGCTCGAGCCCGCTTCCCTTGGTTGGGAAGAGTCTTCGGCATGGGTTCGAAGTCGGTGATGGTGTTATCTTGCCATGGAGGCTGCGGTTCCTTCTAGCGGGGGCCTGTCTCGCATGTCGTATCCTAGAATTGCTAGGAGCTTGCCCGTCCGTGCTCTGTTCTCTCGAGCCGTTGAAATTGGGCAATGTTTTGAACCTCGGCAACGTCTCTTCGATAGTGTTAATCTGGCTTCTTTCTTCAGGTCTATGGCCGTAGTATATATTTTGGAAGGCCTGTGACTCACCTTCATCAATTGGCAGTTCCAGCCTTTCAAGTTCCAGCCCCAATGTCCAGTTGTCTGGTCAGATTGAGCCAGCTGCAGCTGTACAATGCCTTGGGTGTGAGTACTGCCTCCGTTAAGATCCTGAGGGTTCTCTCGTCAGCGCCCCAGGACTTACTCAGTGATCTTTCCGGATAGCTTGAGACCTTGCCCAATCGACTTCTGTAGCTGGGGTATCCACCTCGTGGTGCGGGCCGTCTCCTCGAAGGTGACTCCTAGTATCTTGATGTGCGGGCTGCCCACTTATTTCCTGTCCATTGATCTCTCTGAACGTATCAGGTCGGCTGGTCCTTTCCCATGGGTCCCTTGGTCTGGCCACAACCATGTACTCTCGTTTTATCCGGTGATGGCTCCATCCCAACTTCAGAGAGATGCACCGAGCGACCTCATCTATACCTTCTTGCACCGCCCGTTCTAGGTGTCCCAAGGACGCCTCCGCGTCTCCAGATGAAAAGAAGATAGATATCCTTGTTATAATTTTTTTTTGCCACCTTAAAGGGGCCCTGCAACAACTTCTTGGCTGGTTTTTAATTTGCACCGAACCTGAGCGCACTGGACGTAGTAACTTAATGAAAGTTTTCTTTTCTCAAATTTCGCTTTATTTTAAAAGTTATAGGCAAATTAAATTAGAATTACAAAAACAAGCAAAACATAACCTCCTTCATGACGTCGTAGGTCCTGGCTTGAGTGGCCGTGAACTAGAGGAGGGGTAGTGAGCTCATCGAGCACTCACGGCTGCCGCACTCCGTGTCGACGGCTCAAGAGGGCGCCACTAAAGCGTGTGTTGGATAGGCTGTATGAAGCGCGGGCGGCTCGCATTGCATTTGCTGCGCGATTAACGACTAATTCGGCATAACACTTCATTGGCCACAAACGACAGCAAACACGGGGTAAAGATCACTTCAGAACGGTAGCCACTTCGCGCTGCCATACCGCCAAATGGCCAAATCGCCAGCCAAGCCCGCGCCGAAAGCCTTCGGAACGCTCGGGACCGGTCGAATCCTCGAGCCGGTATACGATCGCAGCGCCGCGGCGTACATCCGGGACCTTTCTACGCTCGCCGTTCGTCGGGGCCTCATCCCACTAGCCCTTTGTAGTATGCGCTGTTTTCTCTGCCGCTTGGTGGCGGGTATGTCGACGGGTCATTCCTTGTTTCTGTACTTTATAAACTGCATTTGTTTCTTTTCTGATCTAAAATACTGAACAAAAACTACTTTCATACATAATTGAAACGGTTCGCGACACATATATTTTGCATCTCGACTAAAAAAAAAAAGCTTTTAGCGGCTTTGACCAGTAGTAAGCCCAGGACCAAAGACGTCACATTTCGCGCGCTTTCGGCAACGCGGGTCGCCCTCGTAGGTGGAGGAGGTTTCCGTGTCATCCGGTTCAAATATGACCCACTGATATTTAGTTACTCTCTCCGTGCCCGCTGGCTTGCCCGAACCCCAAGAGACGTGGAAAATATGATTGCAGGGCCCCTTTAACATGCTATGTCCAAAGTGTTTCAGCCTATAATGGCATTGGCTTTTGACCATTCACACTTTCAAGGAAAGGCTATCAGCAAGAAAGGTTCCCAAGTCTGTTCTGTTTGCATTTAATTACTGTGAAAAGGTTTATGCGGAGCCCAGGTTCGTCTGCTCTTTTTGCAGGGGTTGTGGTGACGTCGAAATGCCAAGCTCTGATTGAAGGATGGTGGGTAGACAATGCTAGCTGCCTTCAGGTCTACCCACTATCCTTCAATCAGAGATCTGCACTCTGACATCACCACAACCCCTGCAAAAGAAACTGAGGAACTTGCACTCCACATAGACATTGCCAAGTGTATTTCAACACGTCTAAATGCTTAAACTTTAGACTATTTTGTCACCATTATTTTAATGAGGTTTTGCTAGGGGAATTATGTTTTCCAGAGCGTTTGCAGTTGCCATACATAAATTTAAAGAAAAAACATTGACTACATTTGTCCTCCGAGTTTTTACAGAACACACATCGCTATCACCATCACTATTTTTATTTTTCCAAGATGGCCGTTTTGTTTCGTGAACGTTCGGTGACTTCGGCGATTTACTTGATTTACGAACAGCACTGCCCAATCGGTACGTTAATTTTGGTGGCTATTTATCTCGTAATGTTGTGGGTATCTTGTATTTGTACAGAAAGTAGTATTTATGGCTCAGATTGTTCGTACAGAGCATTAGCTCGGTGGGTCGTCTCGTCTGTTCTAAATTGCATGTGTTTGCCTTTTGTCCACGTTCTTTCCCTTCCAAACCCATCACACTCTCTTGTTCATTTTTTGCTGTTTTCAGTACCTAAAAGTTTGCTAACGACAATCAGGTTTTGTATGAATCGGGAAACGTAGAAAGTGCCCATGCAGCTCTACCTGCACTGTTCTCTTTATGTTGCGCAATTGCAAGATAGGCTTTTACTGTTTTGGAAATCTTTTTAACTTACGGCGTTCTAAGATATCGCTAGGAAGCCGAGTTATGTTCGTAAAGAACATGTGGTTAAGCAGGGGTAGATAGCACTTGTGTTGAGATGTTTTACTTCCGCATGTCCGGAAAGCATCTTTGCCGGGGCAGCTGTCAACAGTCTAGTGACGAGCCGAAGCGGGACGGTAATGTTGGAGATATGAAACTGAATAGTACCCAGTGTTAAATATTTATTTGTTTGCTGGTCTGCTAGCCATCACTGGGGTGCTTTGTTTGGCTGTGTGCCTTTATTTTATGCTAATAGAATGTGCTGCACCTACTGCTCAGTTGCACTCGTGCAGGGGTCTACGACAGTTGACCGAACACCATTCCATAGAAGCATGTTTTCGAGAACGGGCACATTTTATCGAAGCTCAGTTTACAGCAACATCAATTATTGAAAAAGGATCGCCATTTAGTGAATTTATTCGATTGGCATAAGCAAATCTGGAAGCACCTAAATGCTAGCGCGATTCACAGAGGCATGTTTGCCTATGCTTCGAGCACTCGCTTTTCTCTCTTAGGCTGTAAACCAAGCAGAACGTAAAAGTATTCTTGCGAAAACAGCAGGGTTGTGACATGCACAAAAACGTGTCTATCCTACTCTGAATGTGCTGGCCGCCCAAGCGAGTGATTCGCTGACTGGCTCGGCTTCACTGTCGGCCAAGGCAGAGCAAGCAGTCGAGTTCGGTGAATTGCGTTTTCCTGAAAACAAATTTGCTAAAAGGAGGTTTGTTGCCATTTCCTCTAAACTGAGTGTCTTTTTGAAAGGATTCAATAAAATGGGGGTTTCTAAACCGGTGCTTGAGAACATAGATGCCTCCGCTCAGGCCCTACACGCCAACGTTCTTAGATCTATCAGTTGACAAGCTCCATAGAAAAGCAGCGTTCAAAAACAGTTCTCTGTTGCTGGCACGCAAGCAGGTAAAGGTAGATAACGTTGCTAGCGCCACAGTGTCAATGCCTCCACGGTCAACAAAAACCATTTTTTGAACGACGCTCTTTTTGCATTAAGTGTTGTGAAGACCTTATGTTTACTGTAAGAACCACAATAAAATCACTTTCCACCGCAGGTAATGTGCATCCAACGTTCCACTGGATCTGTCCATAGGACGGGCTGATAGTGTAGCAGGTGCCATTGAGCGGATGCGCCGCAAAAAGGCGTCGGGCGTTTTCCGAAGCTTGTCAACTGACCTAGATCTAAGAACATATGTACACACATTGCTACCATTGCCAAGCGGGTCCAGATATTGTTGGAGATCTGCTGTGTTTGCTGAGAAATGTTTTTACAATGTTCACACTTTGGTCAATGCAAGCACATCTTTTTTTCAGTAATATTGACTAACATTTCAGCAATCAAGGAAGTTGACACCGAAATGTTTAAAGCAATAAAGAAATTAAAGCTAGGCTGTTCTTGGGTGCAGAATTTATGTCTTGTTTTATTGTTAAGAACAGCACTGATTTTGTTTGCCCCGTCATTGAAGCATTCATATCACCCGAGATCTGATCTTCCATCGTTGTGGAGGAAGTTTACTGTATTACCAGTAAAGGAGGCTGGTGACATGTCTAGGGTAGACAATTATTGCCCCATTTCCCTACTGTATGCTCGTTTGAAAGTGTGAGATAGTTATACAGACATGGGTCTTTTTACTCGTTACAATCAGCACCATGGAACGCAGTTTTTTTTTAGAAAGTCGCTCAGTAGAAATTAGTTTCTGTACACTTGAATACACGGTGCCATTTCTTCTTTCTTGGAAGCAGGTCGATATTATTTATTTCGATTTATAACAAGCTTTTGATAAGATCAACCACAAATTGCTTTTGTAAAAACCTTCATTGTATGGTGTAGCATTGCCACATTTAAAATTGTTTAATAACTCTAGAAACTCGCAAGATGGGGATGGCAGGGAGAAGCTTCAGTTGCCCTCGCTCCAGCACGAGCTTCCTACCTTTGGCAATGCTTCAAGCCCGGGCACTTGTAAGACCTGCCCAAACGTTCTCATTCCGTTAGGGACTACATCTAACATATCGCCCGAATCGTGTTTGGGTGTTGAATAGACTATTGTATGTTTTTGTACCGACCTGGGGTGTGCCTGGAGGACTAAATGTAGGACAAGAATTGCAGGGAGGAGCTTCTACATTCGGCAATGCTTTGGCATCTTGCGAGCCTCCAGAATGCACGCGCAGACAAAGCATGAGAAAAGGCGACAAGTGCTTGCTGGAGGCTGGGCGCTAAGAGATGCCCTGCGTTTCTCATCTTGTCTGGCGACTAATTAGCACCGAGATGTTCTGGTGGCATCTTTTTTCGTTCACAACATCAGAGGCAGTTCGATACTTCAGCACCATGTTCCAGGTAAGAAAAAAAAATGCCTTTCATGCAAGGCTTGTCAATATATTAGGTGCTGGAAAATATCGGCCATCCACATTCAGTCCTTATTGAGAACTCTACTCTATGTTCATGTCCTGTGGCCGCATTGAAAAGCACTGCAAAAGAGCGCAAGCATGCACCTGATCTCGCCACACCAATCTCCTCCTGCACAATAAAGTCTGCCTGCTATGGTCACCAAATGTCAATAGATGCACATGCCAATGCAGCGACTGAAGCCAGCTACCGCCACTCCACCTTCCAAATGTAGTCTCCTACCAATGCAGCAGTGGCTTGGGCTCCAAGCAAGGCAATCCCCCTGCATATGGTTTTATGGCATCCCTTCAATTTATTTCTGAAATTCTACAGATTTTTTCGCCCTCCGTCGCATGGGTGCTGCCATCTTGAAATCACGTGACATAGCCGCCATAAGGTGGCTTCAAATCATCGCTTCTCTCTCCCCTTCGCAAACGCGTTGTATTAGTTTTTTCGTCGCGTTTTACCGCAATTTTACAGCGAAGCTGTATCCGACTCGTTGATAAGTTTTCTTTTGTGTCTGTCAACAGAACAGTAGTGGACAGAAAAGCATTGTGCGCTCCTTGTCTTCTATCGTGTAGTTTTGACACTCAATAAGGCGTGCACAAACAATGCGAAACACATAGTACTCCCCATGCGTCTCTCGGTAAAAATTGCAGTTTCATAAGCACGGCACCATACAAAGTCTTTCACGTAGACCCTTTCGCTGTTTACAAACATGAACTGCTGCTTGCGTCCCAAGCGACTTCCGATCGCTCAGTCTTTGCAAGTCTGTCGAGCTTGCTTATGTCACCAGTGCTAGAAATAATAAATGCTACACGGACAACAAAGTTGGAGATTTAATGAGGGCATTTGGCTGTACAATTTAATGTCTTGGAGGAGGCAAGTTGGTTTACAAAATATTCGAAACATATTAACATACTGTAAAGGACTTAAATTTCGCAAACCGCCTACATTTCGCGGAAAATAGGTCACGCGAACGATTCTGGTGAAACGTAAACACATTGGAATTTATATTGAGATTCCACCGCATCGCGGAAATTAGAACCCACAAATTATTTCAAAACTTCAGCTTTAACCTGAATCGCGAAATATTGAGCCCGCGAAAAATAAGTCGTTTACAGTATCTCCCGTTTCTTCGTTCTTTTGGCGTTCACCTGGAGAATTGGTGGTTAAACATTTCATCGACATTTCAGGCAGCAGTGTCAAGGTGGGTTTTGTTCATTCTTTTTGTGAATCGGAAGTTCGCTGGGACGTCAAACTGGAGCACCGCCTGGTGGCATTTGCAAAGAAAAGGGTCTTTACAAAAAACGTTTTTGGTGCAGTGCATTTACTTTTGCTTCGTCAATCATTTGGTATAGTGCAGTGGGCAATCGTTGCAGGTGATACCACAGCTTCCCTGGCCAACTATCTTAACAGCGTGAATAGGAGCCCCAATTTTTTTATTTTGTCTTGCTTTGTGAAGTGTTGTCCGATACTTATATTTACTACCTAACTGCATGCCATTATTATGTGCGCAACTTCTGCACATTATTTTATATATGCACCGTTGAGGAAAGGAATCAGCGTTAGCACTGGCGCACATCGAGTATGTAGAGGTCTCCAAGACAGACGAGGGTTGAGAGGCCAATTATTTACGACACTGGAAATTTGCTTAAGTGTTAGTTGTGCAATAAGAAGCACAAGGTATATTTACACATTTACGATCTGCAAATATAGACAATGCAAGTAGTCACTGTGTGTTTCTTGAAAGCATCGTGCTCTGCCTTCATAACAAATCCAAAAGTTGCTTTTGATTATATGGGGGAATCGTGATTGTAGTAGCTTGATCTATTTATGAATTTAAATAAACTATACAAATAATTTATTTAGACACACAGGGTTGGCTCCTAGGGCACATAATACGCGACGCTGAAAAGAGACCGTCATCATGGAAATCGCTCGCGTGCAGCAATGTCGGTGCCAGATTTACCCTCGACGCCGCTGAAAGTGCGTACCTGTTTATGATGCAAAACTATCAATAGTATCGATAGTCGCCAGAAATCTGACTCGATAGTAAAAAAACTATCGATAGTCGACTATCAAAAAACTATCGACAGTACTATCAATAGTCGACTGTCGAAAAGCCATGGATAGTACTATCGATAGTCGACTATCGTAAACCTATCGATAGCACTGTCAACGGTTTACTATCAATAGTCTTGCGACACTAGTAGTTTGCGTTGCTGTCTCTTCTTTTTCTCACTTTATTTTTTTCAAATGGACACCAACTAGCCCAAGCACTTACCATCCCAACTTTCAGTGATGACGAAGGCGAGCGGCGGTGCGGCAACTGTGTTCGCTGTAGTGGTGCAAAACTACCGATAGTACTATCGATAGTTTTGAAAAAAGTATCGATAGCCAATTTATCGATAGTTTTGCATCACTAGTACCTGTTCAAACAAATAAAATCTGTCTACACAAATCCATGAAGTGGTACCTGGCATTTGACTGAGCAAAGCTTGCTGGAGGTCAATTCTCTTGCACCATTTAATTTTATTTCGCAAATTATATGGAAGACAAGACATCAAGACTTCAATTGGCGGGTTTGTCTCTTATCGCACATTCTCAGTACGTTTTAAGGAAATGTCCATATTACAGTTTCCTAAGGTCAACAATGTCAGATGCTGCTAATAAATACTTTAGCAGGGCTGATTGGCGAAAAAATTTCCTACACAGCTTGGATGGACTATCGAAACATCTCTTGAGTACTTAATTTATTCAAAGAAACCGGTGGAGACAATATCGCTTCTTTTTTGCATTCCATGCATCATCACATGGGGGTTTTCCGGTCGGAAATTTTCACAAAAAGTTGTCCTCAGAAACCAAACAGTGAGCATTAAACTTGCGAGTTCACTTGTTGTCTGCGATTCAGCACATTGTTAGTCAGGTTAATGACTTGCTTTTTCACTGTGCCTCCAAGCATTAGCCTCTTCATTAGCTTATCTTTATGGAAACTAGTATCAGCGGGCACGTCCAGTATGGCCGTAGACTGTAAGCCTCCGCCAGCATCATCTCAATTGTTTCGCCGCTGAACCTGGCCGAACAAAGAACATGATCAGATGAAGGCATTCGTAAAAACGTCCAGAATTTAGGCTGGTAACTATGTCATAGTTCTCAGGGCGGCCCATTACCACTGTATCATTGGTTCTGTACCACAAGGGACACATTTATATCACAAAACTAAACGATGACATAACACAGCCGCGAGCCCACTGAAACCAAAACCAACCAAACTAAAGCCATTCTATAGCACCATGTGTGTCAATGCCCCGTGTCCACCAGTCAGGTAACTGCTGAGATGAAAAGGTCTATACGAGTACCGATTTTGTTTAAAAGATAGCACACCACGTCCAGTTGAGTTTAGCTCTTCCTCACACGCCGGCCAAGCTCACCGGCAAGCTTGCGCAAAGATAGCACAAGAGAAACAAGTGATACACACTAGCATACATAACGTCAAACAAAAAGGAAACTTCGTAGCCCTTATTGCCGGTAGCATTTCTTTCCAAGTGTGAATGGGCGAAGATCGATGCCATGATCTTCTGAAAAACTTCAGACATAGCGTGCTTAGCAGTTAAAGTGGCGAGAAAAATTAAAAACTGGGGAGATTCATTTCCTTTCTACCAAAATTTTTGTATCTTAACCTTTCAGTAATCACCCGACATATTTCAGAGTAATCTGAACCTTGGATTAACCACACTCTTTGTGCAGTGGAATCTCATTAGTTCAAGCTCTCTTAATTCAAACTCGCAAATAATTCAGACTAACATGCAGGCCCCATCCTATGTTTTTCTAGAAAGGAAACTTCCGGTAATTCCAACTTTGCATTATTCATACAATGTTTTGGTCCCCCTCGGGTTCAAACTAACAAGATTCCACTGTAAAATGTGGTCGGCAGGCAATGTAAAATAGCAGGCAATGCGCACTGTCATAAAAAGAAATACCAACAATTTATTTATATGAAAGACACGAGGGGATGGGGGACAAGACTTTATCCGTCAAGAGGCGCTGGGCCTAAAGAGTACCGTCTTGCAAGGCTTGATCCACGATTCAGGGCGGTTTCAACCTACGTTGTATGCAGAGAACGAAAGTGCCTACCAGGTGAACAGAAACAGTACCTTACCTGAACATGTAGGGCAACGCACAGTAGTCGAGTATACAGTAAACTCTCACTTGAGCGAACGTCAGTTTAACAAATATTTCGGCACACGGGAAATACCGCACACGTCGAAACACGGGAAATACCGCAAAAAAGAAAGCAGACACTGTCACGACTTTGCAAGGTAAAACCGGAGAGGCCAAGAGCGGAAGAACAAACCCTTTGCAAAACGTACAGTGTCACAACGGCAGGGAATTTCGGGAACCCTCAATACAGATCACGCGCCTTCTCGTTGCGCCTCCGCGACTGCCCACGCGTCCCGGCAGCTACCGCCAGCAGCCGTTGCAGCCATCCGCCACCCCGCCCATCCGCCAAGTCGTACGTCGTTGGCGGCTTACTGTATCTGTGGCAGCGTAAAGGCATCGCGAAAGGTGAACTTATTTGAATACGTTATTCGTCGTAACTTACCTTCACGTATTAAAGTGTCACCGAATCCACTTATTTTGCACCGCAACCGTGGCCGGGTTCGGCCAGGTTCGACAAAGCGTTGGTGCAGCAGACGACAGAGCCGGTACAAAAGAGAGGGATGAGAGTTGTTGCCGTGGTAACCTGTGCCTGCTCGCGTATGCCACGTGGTAGCGGGAGGAGGGGCGTACCCAGGACTCCCATTATTCATCGCGCGGCCTTTTTGGATTTTTGCAAAGGGTCTATTGCTTCAAGTAGCAACGTGCTACGTGGCATCAACAGCCAAGACCTGCCATTTATAATAAAAAAAAAAAAAAACACTACGCAAAAATTGGACGCGTTGAGTGGCAACGCCGAAATCAACTCGTGGAGTTTCGGCCGAAACGAACTCGCTCCAAGTTGCAAGTAGGCACGCATGGGCACGAGTGCCCATGCGTACATGTAGTCGTACACTGGGTACGAGCATGTGGCTTCGTCTTGCATCTTGTTCGTGTGCTGAAGTTGCTTTGACAGCATTGCAGAAATTACACTAGCCCTGACAATGAAGTACAAAAAGGTTTGTGCCGAGTCTAGACACTGCTGCAAGATTGCCGAGCCAGAAAACCTAAACCGAGCCGCCACCAAATGTGTTCGTTGTAGAGCACCAAAGCACCAGACATGAGTGTCCAAAATATACTTACAATGGCTAGCGACGCCTCATAAAAGTCATGCAATGACCCTCTGCTTGGCCAGTTAAGCCACACGCAGTGCCGTGCAGGGTACAGGACGGCATCCATGAGCCGGCCGGTGCAGTGACCCAGGGTCCCGCCCATAGTGTTCCGCTGCTGCCTTGGACAAGGTGAAAGCCAGCTCATTGATGTCATGGTCCTCGGGACCTGTGGTGCGTAACCATTGTGTTTAAGTTTTATAGTCACCGACCAATATTTCGGACTCGATGGTGATCGCGCAAAACTCAGAATGATCGAGCAGTCCGAAAAAATGAATTTAGCCTAAAAATCACTTTATTGCGACTTTAAGCGCAAAGTTGCTGCAGAAAGTGATTGATACAATAGGCTCGCGATAATTCAAACTCTGATATTTATTTTGTACTTCCGGTTAATTCAAACAGATTTGAAAATTTTGGTTGTCCCGCTATTTTTCTAATGTATTTATAAGCCGCTTAATTCGATCGGCGTTTTCGCTTAATTCATATTTTTTTGTTCTCGCGGCCCCGTTGAGTGCGCTTCTTTCCGAGCACCGGTGCACCGCAGAGAAGCAATACCTGCGGAGCTTGCTTTCGCGAGTGTTGCTTCTCCGCAGTGCACTGGTGCTCGGAAAGAAGCGCACTCAACGGGGTTCAAGCGGGCACACATTAGCGGAAAACAGCATTCACATTATGTGCTTCAAGACTCGCAATGATGACCAAGACGACATTGAGGATGAGGACCAGCTCATTGGCGTCATGCTTTCTGGCCTTGAAGCACATAATGTGAACGCCGAGCTGGCGGAATATGCTAGTCTTGACGACGATGTGTTTGTTTGTCATGATGACTCATTAGAGGACATAGTACAGGAAGTAATGCCAGCACAGTGCAGCAGTGAGAGTGAAGATGACGATGAAGGAAGGGATGACTTGCTACCAACTGTCACAGCCACAGCTTTGAGCACATCGCTCAGCTCCGGAAGTTTCTGTCTGCAAAGGAAGAGTCCCGTAAAGAGCTACTTGCGTTGGCTGGTATTGAAAATTGTGTTTTGAGATCGTATGTGCTGACTAAACAGTCCACAATCGACAATTTTTTTGCCGGATGAATAAACTTAACGTCACAGCTCTTTCACCAATGTGCTATGCCTGTACTTGCTTATAATTAGGCCTATGTAGAGGAAACTGGCAAAAATCTGCTTTGTATGAGTAGCTATCCATTTAACAAATCATAATGTCATCTAGTATCATATTTAGATGAATTTCTGATAATTCAAACTAAAATCTGTGACTTCCTGGAGTTTGAAGTAATGAGAGCCTACTGTAGTTTGCTGTACGGCGTTTCGCATTCAGCGAGTCATTTTGTCACTGTATACAGACTAAAGCATGAAAGCGTTCGCACAAGTTACGCATTCATGGCTGCACAATGCTCGCCAACTGTAGGGCCAGTCGTTAGGCTTTGCCCTTGGCGAAGGGCAAAGTCCGGTTTGTAACACTGTGCCGCTGGAGCAAATACACAGATTGATTGCTACTTCCGTGGCGATACAACCGCTGCCTTCTCACGTCGACACATGGGAAATACCGCAAACAAAAGCAGACACCGTCACGACTTCGCAAGGTGAAGCCGGAGAGGTCAAGAGCGGAAGAATTGCTTCGAGTGTCAACGTGCTATGTGGCATCAACAGCAGAGACCTGCCATTTAAATAAAAAAAGAAAAATATTAGCTTGTAGTTTCTTTGCTGGACGTGACGTCACGACAACTGACGGCAGCGATTGGCTGGCGGAGTGATGTATATTCTTTTCGGGGGAATTTGCCACTGAATTCATACCCTGTCATCAAATCTAGAATGCTGCCGCCTAGTCTGTCGCACAAATTATTTCCGTTGCTAAGGGGCAATTGGGGCTTTACGTAAACATAGGCTGGACGTGCGTGTAGGAAAAATAACATGAATGACCGACCACATCATTGACTCTTCCAACATTTTTATAATGCAATTAAATGCAAAGGTGCAAGCGAGCTGGACAAGAATGACGAAAATAATCCCTGGAGAAGGGGAACAAGAGGGACAAAGGACAAACACAAATCTCCAAACACAGCTAGGTGACTGGTGCACGATTGTGTGTTGTGTTTGTCCTTTGTCCCTCTTGCTCCCCTTCTCCAGGGATTACTTTCGTCATTCTTGTCCAGCTCGCTTGCACCTTTGCATTTAATTGCATTATAATCATAACCTTACATTGCAAGCTTCACCTTTGTTGGTGTTAGACTGGTGGCAGCTGATAAAACCCGTTTGCTCTACTGACGTCTAACCCCTAACCCCTGGTTAGCTCAGCTGGTAGAGCGCTCCACCTGTAATGGAGAGGTTCCGGGTTCGATACCCGGACCAGGTGGATTTTTTCGGTCGCGCACCAGTCACCTAGCTGTGTTTGGAGATTTGTGTTTGTCCTTTGTCCCTCTTGTTCCCCTTCTCCAGGGATTATTTTCGTCTTCCAACATATTGCAAAAAAATTAAAAATCCGACAAGTCAACATTTTTTTGTTTTTTCCCCATTTTTAGTGGCTGTCGTGTAACATCGAAGTATAAGTAACAAGTAAAAGAAAAAAGTACATAACGTAAGGTGCACATGAACTCTATAGATATAATACCAGTCCCAATAGTTTAGCAAAGAGGCCGGTCTTCTCAGAAAACCCCCTCTCTCACTCGAGTCCGTATTCTAATTATTGAATCTTAAAAAGAAGTTGCCCCGAAAAAGCTGCAGAAAATGCACAAAACAAAGTGACAGCGCCTAAAAAGGTCACACCTGCCTTTCACATGGCCTTTTGAACTACATGCAGTGCAGGATGCAGAATGGTACCCATGGGCTAGCTGCAGCTGTAACCCAGTGCTTGTGGTACATCGCAGCTGCTGGGAAGGGAGGGAGGCCACCTCCTTCATGCCATGGTCCTGGGAAAAGCAATACCGATGAGCCGCAGACGTCGAGCACCTTGAGTATTTCTGTGCATCCACGAAGCAATTCTGGGACAGCAATGACAGAAAACTTCAGTAACACAGTGAACAAAAAAAAGACACAAAAGAGTAGGCATGCAGGCGAGCGTGAATTGTGAACACAGCTAAAACCCAAGGCACAAGGACACAGAAAGAGGGCACATGAAGAGGCCTTTCGACTTCGTTGCATGTCGGGTTTGAGTCTCGTACGGGGTAGTAAAAAGCAACAATACTGGTTCCCTAGCCTTTCCTGCCTCAAGAAGCCTTGGAACAAAGAAATCCTACAGGTCACTCATCTTGTTTTCTCTTCTCAGGCGGATTACAGTGCACGCTGCGGCAGCAAACTGCCTCAAAGGGGCTCAACTCACACTTCTAAGAATGATTGGCGAGCAATTTCTCCGTTGTGTACTACGTGCACTCTATGTTTTAAAGGGGAACTCCGCCGATTTTTTGGTAGACTTCGATTTGGCTGGAAATTTGCAGACTGCATCAATAACCCTTTCTTAACTAATAACCAAAATATTAAAAAAAAAAATTTTCCGTGAAGTAATTGAATTTTCAAGTTACGCCGGCCGCGAGGGTTCCAGGAGGCGACTCTCTACTGGCAACAATGAAAAATCCCTACTTCTCCCTACCCGCGTACGTCACGGATGTGCAGGCGGACGAGCGACTCGGGCAGCCGCGAAGTGGCTTTCCGGACGCCAGCGATCGAGATAATTTTTTCGCAGCTTCAAGGTTGAAAGTTCCTTTGCAATGGGTAGCAATCTGTGCTCCGCGATAGATTGTAGAAACAGTGCCGGGAAAAAGCTTCTTTTTCACCCTTGTTTTCGTGAAGAGAGAAAAAAAAAGAACGTTCCCCGGCAGCAATGGAGGCCAGCCACGTCAAGGTGCTTTTGCGCGAGCTGTGTGCCGAGAGAACTAGTGTCACGTGAAACATTTTCACTTTTGCTCGGAATACTTTATAGCCGCGTGCTGCGAGTTGAGTATCCTTCAGCAGCTGGAACAGCTTCAAGAGCGGCAAGCGCAAACTCAAGCCGGCTGTGACCATTTCGACATCCGTCCAAAGAAGAGCGCTAATAATATCGAGAAAAATAGTACACAATCTAGCACTATAGTCGACATTTGGCAAAGTCAGATTTGTTATTCACAATTGGTTCAGTGATTTTTTTTTATTTTTTAGAAACACTATATTTGTTTCGGACGTCGAATCTAGCTCGGGCTACTCTCGGAGCTCCACTCACGCGGCCGATATGTTGAAGACGAGAAGTGAAACGTCTAAACAAAGTTCAAGTCTGAATTTAGACATGACTTTGGACATATTGCTATTCCTGTCTGCTATTACAGAGGTTCATGGAGCAGGTGTTGAGCTCCATTAATATACGAAAGAGCCGTTGCCCATGGTATGTCAAGTGGTTGGCGTGCAATATTCTCTGCAGAAGAAGTGATGAAAACGTCTTTAATTTATTATATTGCAGAAAAATTTTATATAGGGCTGAAAAGTTTTTTTTTTTCAATTATGAAAATATTAATGTTGTTAAGGGGTTGTTAATTTACAGCTGATGAAAACTGTGCTAAACCAACTTAACTTAAAAAAAGAAATCTTATATAGAATTACCCCTTCCCATGTGCTCTCGTGGATGGGTGTTTGAATGCGTTGCATTCTACTTCAAAAGTAAAAAGAAAAAATACGGGTACACATTTTTTTAGTAACTTTTGTTAACTTATTTTGAATTAAAAGATTGATGATGTCTTTCTGTACCTCACACACTACTGTATCTTCAAGCAAATATTCTTTATTTGGAGATGAACAGTGTATTTGTGTATTTTATACGCATTCCATTGCACCTTGATGTTTGGCTTGGTGGTTGCGAAGTTCTTTTAATCGTCATTTTAACACAATCTTCATGACCAGTAACCTGCCATCTAATCTACACGAATGCAGTTCATTACATTCTATACATTTCATTGTTTACGAGAATCACAGTCTACATGTCTTAGGTCCCAGCCCAGCACGCACATGTTCATCGCTTTGGAAGGCGAGCAATGTACGTGCCACACGCACGAACGCTGAAAATGGCATCGACCAGAAGCGCTTTTCAGAAATGGTCTTCAGATCTTTTGCTAAATTACTTAAGCACCAAGGAGCATATTCATGCCACAAGAGTAGTTACACGTGCTGACGCCTGCAACAGTAACTTTTCAAAAGAAAATCTAAAACAAATGGCACGTTCCTTCAGGTCATACGAGCGTGTGGGGCATCTGTACCCACATTTCGAGCACTTTCCGCGGTGCTTTGGCAATTCGTCAAAAAATGTATTGCGTGACTCTTCGACCTTTCTTCGCCAGCCATCTTCTAATAAAAAGAAAACGGATTTACCAGCGATATCACGAAACTAGCGAGGCGCGGCTTGAGCGTAGTGAGTTGCAGAAACGGTTTTATGAAAATTCCAATTGCTCCCGTTTTTTCTTTACTTTCTTATAGTTATGCACGTAGACCAAGGCCATACTTTGTGCAAATATATATAATTATCAACTTCAAACAGCACGAACGCCCAGGTTTTCTTGCCGTTAGACGCGAGAAAGGCGGGCGCGAGCGTACTGGCCGCGCGCCTCGCTGCACACAAGTGATGTCACGCTTGGGCGGCGGGGAAAACTGGGGAAAACCTAGGGAGAACAATGTTTCGGTTTCGGCAGCAAACAAAATATAACTTTCTTAATTAACTAGAGTGAATCTGGGAGAACGAGATAGCATTTCGGAATCAGGAAGCCATCCGCATTCAGAATATGCCCTTGGATTAGGTAGCTCGAAAAGTCGACGGAAGGGTACTCCGGCATTTTCTTCATTGTCCCCGATTTGTCTAAAAACTTGCTTAACACACCAACAGACATCGCTGAAATAGTAACCCAAATATTTGGCCAAAATAACTTTTTTTCGCGAAGTTACAGAATTTACAATTTTGGTCATCATCGTGTTTTTCAAAGTGAAAAGCTCTACTGGCAACATTGAAATGGTGACGTCATGGGAACGTAGGGGTTCACTTTTTGGGCTGTAGACTTTGTTCCCAACTGATCACAAACAGTTTCATGGTGTCAAAAGAATGTTTTGGAAGGTCGCTCCAGCTCCCGAATAGCAGCACAAAACAAATGCTCGGCATAGTTCATTTCTAGACAGCCCGCTTGAACCACAAGCCTGCCATCCCGTGACGCAGGCACCAGTGATGGAAGCGGCATTTGACCCTTTGGAGCAGGTTCTGTAGCAGGCAAAATATTAGTTTGGAGCAGCCACTGACGTTTTTGGAGCAGATGCCTACGACTGTTAGCGTAACACTTGAAAAGAAAAAAATTGATTGCACCGCTAAATGAGTTTATATTTGATATTGACTGAGGGTTTCTCTTTGATAGTGGAGCATATTACTTATTACCTTACCTTTTGTAATAAGAACAAATAGGGCACAAAAGGTACATAGAGCTTTCTTTTTAAAAAATGAGGTCTGTTCAGAGTAGGCTCTATTTACAATGAGTACTAAATAAATTGATAAGAAATGAATCACACTTCAGTTAGGATAAAGCCTCCCTTCCCTTCCACTTTTACACCCGGTAGTTCATTTAGCCTGTATGTATTGTTTCTGTAAAATGCCACCAAAAACCAACATAATCGCTAACACGTCTATCAGTAAAAATGCGCCTCCCAAATTTGATCTTTGCCAAACTCAAAACTTGAATATTAAAAACTGAAAAAAAAAACAACAGCCACCCGAAAATATTATGGAAACCTACTCTTGCGCTTACACTTATTCAAATAATGCAGCGCATATTTTTTCTTCTTTCTTTCTCGACGCAGCATTTGAAAACAAGATTATATAATCGAGATCAAAGAATGTGGACCTGCAATAGTACTTAGCATAATTTACATGTACATCGTGCTAAACCAGACGCTCACCCATGCCAGCAGCTAGCTACTCCTAGCACTCCGGTGCAAGGCGGTGACGCTCGACGCGCGTGGGCTGGTGAGAGGCGCCACGGAGGCATACGGCAGACATAATAATCAACTGATCTCACCTGGAGTACAGGAGCCTGGTTCTGTCTTATCGCAGTAGCCGCCATCCTACTGTGTATTTTGCAATGTTTTGTCGCGACTTTTGGCGCCTGACATCGCCGACATCGTCTGAAATTTTAGAGGATGTCGGTGATCAAGCCGCCAGCGCATCAACCGGCCAGCGCGGTGGTTGAGCAATCTTAAAACTTTGTTTCACCTTATTTAAAGCGCAGCCGACGCTACGAGCCAATGGGATTAACCAAGCAACGTCAAAGCGCGACATCGAGGCATCGGACAATCTTCCTGTACGTGTTCTTTCATCGATCAAACCAATCAAATGCAGCGAATGTCCCGTGACTTGCGTTTTTACTATGTGTGTTCGTGCTGTATATGTTCGAGCCTTCGACTGTGCTCTGACCTTAGATGAAACAACGTATACGGTGAGTAGATACGCTGTGAAATACATATTTCTACCGTTTTTCTTTCTTTCTACTTCTTTGCATATTAGGGTCAACCAATAAAAAATATATAAATTTTTTTTTTTGCCCGTCTCGGCGCAGGTGTGGCGCAATTCTTCGCCAAAATGGCACTTTGGCGCAAGATGTAGCAGACTTTCGCTCACGGCGCAATTTGGCGCAAATGGCGCAGCACTTCCATCACTGAGGCACGCAGCCAGGGGTGGGGGCCCATGGGGCCCGGGGCCCGACCTCGAAATCTTCCATTTTGCTGGGACCTCCTCTCCCTCCCCCTCATACAGCCCTTTGTCATAAGCGCCCCCCCTCCCCCCCCCACGAAACGAAATCCTGGCGACGTGCCTGCCGTGACGTCACGATAATGAAAAACGCAAGATATATTTGAATCTTGGTCTTGGCGTCATTTTCATTTGCCGATTTCACAATATCTATTTTGAATTTCGCGATAGTAAATAGCATACTGGAAAGAGTAAATGGTGGTGATTTGAAAATATAGTTAGGTGGGGTTGCTCAAAAAATTGCTTGAGTACCCCTTTAAGCAGGTCTCTTTTCTGCGAACACGACAGTGGTAGGAGCGTTACCTGTGTCAAGCTAGAGAAGCCATATTGGGGGCTACCCCAGCTACGTCCACACTGGCTTTCATGGCGGTTATGTGCAATGCAAACAGCTTTAACTATTTCAACCGAACACAGAAGCAGCCACATAAGCAAATCAGAGGAAGACGCCGAGTTGTACAGGCTAAGGAGGAAGGACATAGTGCAGCGAGCTATCTAGTCCAGGCTACTCTCTGAGAAATGCAGTCGGTGGAATTGTAGGTCAGTTATTCCCGCCATTAATTTAGGTAACTAATGCAAACATTACACTATTTTGCATATTTCTCTACTGGAATGCTAGTCACCCGCAACAAGAAAAACGCCAGAAACTAAAAAGGTAGTCTGGTTGCATTGTTAACACAGACATCAAGTCCATTAGGAAAAGCCACCTTATCTGTTATCTGTTCTTATCAGTTATCTGGCAAAAGTAAAAAGGTCATTTCATGGTCCCTTTAACAAATTCCTCCCAGCAAGCTGAGCCGAAGGTGAGAAATCTTCTACTTACAACGAAGCTAGTGTCCTTGAACTTTTTACCTTGAAAAAAAATTCGTTCTTTGGTTTTATGAAGAGCAAATTTTACAATTATCGGGCGGTTCTGACCGGGACGAAATCGACCTAGTCCGTGGGCACGCTCAATGCCGTCTGGCATGATGTTTATATCAAGATGTTGTGAACAAAGGTTTATTATTTTCTTGTTCTGACTGTGCCCACGTTTCCCTATCAAAGTCAGGGAGGCCAAAAAAAAAAAAAAAGAAGATTCGAGCGCCGCGATCTCTTTTCCGAGTCATCTACGCGTTCGGCCAGAGTCGCTAAACTATTAGTAAGGGTCGTCGTGACACCGCGGAGTTCATCAAGATCATTTCGGATTGAATTAAAATTAGAAAACTCCAGCTCTATTCGCGTCATTCTGTCAGACAGAGTGTTGACCGTCTGGCCAGTGAGTGTAAGTTTGTTTTTGATTGCTTTCAGCTCGTCGAGTACAGTTGTTTGGCCGGCGTCAAGTTTAGTCAGCAACGCCATCATATCTTCTGTGGTGACAGGGCCGGGATTTGCCTCTATATCTCCACAGAGGAGCAACAACTGCCGTACCATGGCAGTACACTCAGACACAATGGCAAGACAACACTGGGGGCCTGGTAGCAAGAGCAAACGCCTATTACTACTCTTTTTCGTATAAAGGCAGCAGGAATTACGCACCTGTACGAACAAGACGAAGGGCGAGTTAGCACTCATCTTGGCAGCGATGGCACCAGGCCTACAGTCCGGCGCGGTCGATGCTTCCTCGTTTATAGGCGAGTCCGTTGCTGTCGATGCCGCTTGGCTTGTAAACTGGCCGAAGATAGTGGCACAGTTGGAAACACCGAAAGACAGGCCAGGGGAGTTGATAGCACCGTCATCCCACGAGCAATCAGATGGAGCGTACCACGCACGTGCCGGGCAAAAGCCAGACACAGCCGCGGGCTCGGCGAAGGAAGCGTTGAAGATCAGAATCCGTACGAACAAGACGAAGGGCGAGTTAGTACTCATCTTGGTAGCGATGCCACTCAGGCCCACCTCTACTCAAACTACTGTAGTTTAACTACTTTTCCGAGTAACTGGGTAACTTTCAATTACAACTTGGTTTGGGTAATTAGTAGTTTAATTTAACTACTTTTTTCAAGTAACTCTCTACTCAAATTACTAACTACTTTCGAAATTTAGTGCTAATTTTGCTCATCACGAAAGTTTGAGCGCAGAAATGAATAAGACGCCGGCAGATGAGCTGGCATTCCCGAATAAGGAGCCCCCTCACATTCCGTTCCCACGGACTTATACACCTTTTTCGTTTAGCCTCGCACCCAGCCACGTTGTCTCCATATCCGGTATGCGTTCCGAAAAAAGCAAGAGCTTACAGCCCTGAAGAAGTAAAAAAGTATAGAAAGTTCATAACAAGAACGACTGACGGTTGCAATTAAGATGCTAACACGTTCTACTGCCGAGGCGAGAAGAAAGCGACGTTTTCACGCATACCGGAAGTTCCAGAATTAAAGATGGCGGCGCTCACGTAGAAAAGGTGTACACTCGGCAGCCGTAGAAACTGCATCACAGGCGTCCTTGGGCCAAGGTGGTGACGAGCAGCTAAAGAATAACATCGGCGCGCACGAACGGAGGAAGACATGCTTAACAAGCCTTGGTCGGGTATTTACCCAATCCGGTAATGCACGCAGGCGCCGCGCCTCCGGCTGCAACCGCGAAAGACGGGGACACTCCGAGGGCTGCTGTTGTTTTCACGTCCCGCCTTTAGTGAGTTCTGCCTCAAGCGGTTTGGGGGTTCCATGAGAGATGCCACTGAATGACTCGCAGCTGGGCGCCTGTTCCCACGGTCGCCTCGTCGTCAGCGCATACGCCTTTGCAAAGCCAGACTCCGCGCACAAACCCTGGCACGGATAATCCGTTCATGGGAGCACGTTCCCGCTTCCAGCTGCAACGGTACGAGAGACGATGCTTGTTCACGCAATCCTTCGCGTGCTTCCGACCTTCCATGCCAGGGAGACCTCCTCTGTTAAAAACGATTTACTTGTCAGGCGTCTCAGACGCATCAGAATACCGTAGTCGCCGGCGAGGATTGCGAGTTACTCTTGGGAATCCTTTGTTGGACCCGGCGCCAGCGGCGATAGTATACTTTGGTTCATCTTCTGTTAAACCAAAACAATTCTTTTTTCAGTAGCGTAGCACTAGCACTGCAACGACGCGCAGTCGTCCGAATGATCTCAAAGTCGTGACGCGAGATTTGAACGTTTGACGGTCGGGTGCACTCGTTCAAGCGTACTCTCAGAACGTCATCTGAATAAAGAGGGGCCAGTCATAACAATCTCAACACTTGCCAAAGAAAAAAGGAGGTGAGTTGTTTGTTATAAAAAGACCCTCTACCCGAGGCAAACCTCACATGTTGCAACATGGACACATAAGATGCCGACACTCTCAAATTCAACGCTGCCGTTCCATCCAGCGCGTCGGTAGAACGTCTGTTTAGCTTGGCTGGGGACGTCTTTGAAGGAAAAGGGGAAAACTTTCCTATCAAGAACTTTGAAAAGTCAATCGCTTCTGCGAGCGAATAAATTATTTTGAGAAAATGCAAGCGTAAAATGACTGCGCTTATTTTAGGCTCCGCAGGGTTTTTCATAGATCAAAACTGTTGTTCATTTCGCTACTACAAAAATATAAAAGTAACTTCGAAAGTAACTTCAAAGTAACTCGCTACTTTCTACAGTAGTTAGTAGTTTACTCACATTACTACAAGTGCAGTGTACTTACTGCTCTTACCCAATTACTTTTGGCGTAGATACTCAGTAACTTAACTACCTTTTTTGAGTAATTTAGTACATGTCTGGTCTTTTTAGCTTGGCTGGGGACGTCTTTAGGAGGAAAAGGGGGAAAACTCTCCGATAAAAACTTTGAAAGTCAGTTGCTTACGCGAGCGAATAAACTATTTTGCGGAAAACGCAAGCCATAAAAATGACTGCATTTATTTTAGGCTCGCAGGATTTTACACGAATCAAAACTGCGGTTCATTTTGCTACCACAAAAATATAAAAAAGTAACTTCGAAAGTAACTTCAAAGTAACTCGCTACTTTTTTACAGTAGTTAGTAGTTTACTCAATGACTATTACAAATCCGTAATTTGTACTCTCACTTCAATAAGTTTTGGCGTCGATAACTCAAGTAACTTAACTACCTTTTTTGAGTAATTTGTATGTCTGACTCAAACCGTAGCAGCACTTGTTCCGCGAATCCACGTAAATGCCGTAGTATCAAGCGTACACAAAAAAACTACCCGAGACTGCGGTGACGATCAAGAAACGACGGGAAGGATCAAAAGAACGCACACACACACACACACGCACACGCCCGCACACACACACACACACACACACACACACACACACACACACACACACACACACACACACACACACGCACACACGCACACGCAGCCACGCACACACACGCACACGCACACACACGCACACACACACGCACACACACACACACACACACGCGCGCGCGCGCACGCACACACACACACGCACGCACGCACACACGCACACACACACGCGCGCGCGCGCGCATTTACTTACGAGAGCAACGGGCGGCAGCAGTGTGGGAGGCTTAACCAGCTTAAAGGGGCCCTGCAATCATAATTAAGGGTCTACCTTTTTGCGGTTTCCACGTCTCTTGGGGTTCGGGCAAGCCAGCGGGCACGGAGAGAGTCAACTAAATATCAGTGCGTCATATTTTAACCGCACGACGCGGAAACCTCCTCCACCGACGAGGGCGACCCGCGGTACCGAAAGCGCGCGTAATGTGACGTTTTAGGTCCTGGGCTTACTACTGGTCAGAGCCGCTAAAAGCTTCTTTTTAGTCGAAATACAAAATATAAGTGGCGCGAACTGTTTCAATTATTTATAAAAGTAGTTTTTGTTCAGTATTCTAGATTAGAAAAGAAACAAATGCAGTTTATAAAGTACGGAAATAACAAATGATCCGTCGACATACCCGCCACCAAGCGGTGGAAAAGGCGGCGCATACTAGAAAGGAGTAGTGGGATCAGGCGGCGACACGGAAAGGTCCCGGATGTACGCGGCGGCGCTGCGGCCGTAGGGACCGAAGGACCCGACCGGCCCTGAGCGTTCCCAAGGCCTTCGGTGAGCAGCTTTGTCTGGCGGTTTGGCCATTTCGCGGTATGGCAGCGCGAAGTGGCTCCCATTCTGAACTGATCTCTACCCCGTGTTTGCTGTCGTTTGTGGCCAATGAAGTGTCATGCCGAATTAGTGTTTAATCGCGCAGCAAATGCAATGAGAGCCGCTCTAGCTGCCCGCTACATACAGCCTATCCAGAATACGCTTTAGTGGCGTCCTCTCGCGCCGTCGACACGGAGTACGGCAGCCATGAGCGCTCGCTCAGCTCACTACCCCTCGTCTGGTTCACGGCCACTCAAGCAACCAAGGACGTCATGAAGGAGGTTATTTTTTGCTTGTTTTTGTAATTTTAATTTGCCTATAACTTTTAAAATAAAGCGAAATTCGAGAAAAGAAAAGTGTCATTAAGTTACTACGTTCAGTGCGCTCAGGTTTGGTGCAAATTAAAAATTAGTAAAAAAGTCAATGCAGGACCCCTTTAACGTCGTCGACCCATCTCTTGCTCGCGTGTACTCCCTGCGGCTGTGACTGGATTTTTTTTTTTCGGTTCCCTTCGCTTCTGAAAGTCCCAGCGTTTCTTTTTAGACAGCCAGCAGCTAACACACAAGGTAAATTTACCAGAATCGGAGCCCGTACGAGGGAAGAAAACGTCGCAGCGGACCGGTTCATTCGAAAAGTGTGAGGATCTGCGGGATTGCACGCAGTCCCGCGGTTACGGGGATAATCATAAATACAAAAATTGGCACTTTCTACCTTGGTAGCGCGTTGTATATTATGTTTATATTATATATATATTAAATTGTACATTACTGCGCTTTGAAAACAAATATTAATATCGGATAAACGCTCACAAACACCCCGTGCCGCTCGACAAGAAACGTTTTTTTTACGTCAGTGCCACAAAAATTTTTTCTCACGTAGTTGCGCTATGGCCTTCCTTCTCCGCCATTGTGACGTAACCACTCGGAGCGCTACGACCTTCTCTTCTAGGAGGTGTTGCGTGCAGTCATACTTGGATAGTAATTCAATTATAGTAATTGAACTACGAACTTAATTACTTTTCTTTGTAATTTGTAATTGTAGTTAGTTACTTTCGGCTAAAAGGAATTGTAATTGTAATTTAATTCCTTTCTAGCGTGAGTAGTTGCAAAATTTCAGGCACAATTACAATTACTTTTGCAAAACATTGTGGCGCCGACGGAACCTCTCTGAAAGCCTCAGCGCTCACGCAAGCGTCCTAGCTCTCGGTGCCTCACAGACACACACTCACATTCACGCACAACATAAATAGCGTGACATTGTTGTTTTGTTGCTTACACTGCGGGCTGAGAGACAATCCCCTTTGGAGCCTACCTCAACGGTGCCGTGTAACGCCTTCTGCGGTGTGAGAAGGAAACAATAGCGTAAACATGCTAAGATACTGAAAGAAAAACAAAAATGGAGCTTCAGCTTTCAGCTGAGATTGGGAATTTTATTTGTTTATGAAGTTATTTGTCTTCCTTTCTTTTTGCCAGTTTTTTACGTCCCTCTTCCAGTACTGTCGCATATGGGTATCTTTGTATTGTTTTCAAGCTTATTTTCTTTTGATTTACTTCGGATATTATTTGCATAGCATTCTGGAGATTGACCTCGCACCTGGGAATATTGTCACCAATGATTCGGGAGCCCCGATTTAGTACTTATATATTTCTGTCATTATAATTTCAACTGAATATAAATAATTTATAATACCTTGATGTTTGTATCTGATTGTGGTCGTAATAGCGCGTGTGGATTTTCCTTTTATATTAACACGTGTACAATATTCCTATATGGATATTTGCCTGGCTAACAAAAGTCTGTCAACCCAATTTATACTGTAGTGATCTGGCGTTTTCCTGCATATGAACTAATTGATTATTATTGATTAAAATATTTGGACGTAGGACTTCATTTCGAACTTTCGAACTTATTACGCTGCAAAATTCGATGCTTGTCAAACTTTCGACCTTGATAGACAAAAAAATTCGATGATCTTCGACCTTTCAAATTTTTTTGCACTGAAAAGTTCGAAGCTTTTCGAACTTCCTACACCAAGGATTTAGATAATTTTCGAACTTTCGAACATATTTATCAAGAGAAATCAAAAGTTTCGAACTATCGAATCCTGAAAATCAAAAGTTCGACGAACTTCGAACTTTTACCCTACAAGTTTGACGTTCGTCGAACTTCGAAAGACCGACGGACGGTTTCTTTTGGATTCAAGTAGTGAGGTACCTTGTAATTTTCTTTCTCGCATTTTTACATGCGGTGCTACGTTCCTTATGAAAGACAATGCCGTTTATTACAATGTTCTGGCGCACTCTGTTTTAAAGAAATAAATTCCGAAGGGGCAAGGAAAAATGACGGGTTTTTGACGATTGTCGTTTGTGTCATATTTGAAGCGCGCTAAAGCCGAAGCTATTTACGGTAGAGATGTTAAACTTTTTAAGAATGATCTATGTATAGCTTAGGTAAGTGTCGTCTTAAGATGTGATTATTGTTATTCAAGATGAGTTTCGAAGAAATGTCCAAACATGTGTCTACGGACAATTATGCCCTAAACTTGTTTTTTTCGTCTAAGTTGTTTGAGGTATCGCATTTAAATTAACACCACGGACAGTACATATAATTGCCATCTGCAGAATACAAAATAATGTATTTATTGTTTTTTTCACGTTGAGGAATAAATTAACTCATGGCTCATGGGGGAAGATTTCTAATATTGGAAGTTCAACACGTCATTAAACAAAAAAACCTTTTTTTTTTACGTTCCTGGGAGGTGTTTTTTTTTTTTTTTTTTAGTTTGTACACATTTTGGTAGGAGAAACTTGTTTCGAAGTTCTGAGCTTCTGAATATGCAAGAATACAACACTTCCGGCGGGATCTTTATAGTTTCTTTCTTTTCTCTAGCTTTTCATCCCCGCATTCATTGTTATGTTTATTTTTCTATTACCAATGGCACAGTTATTTAGGTCGAAAAGACATAGCCTTGAACGTCCGAACCACTAAGCATGTGACGAGCCTAGGTCGGCATTTTAGAGCCCCTTCATTCACCATCATATCACGAACAAAATCAGGTCTCCAAATTCATTCGCATTCACGTCACAAGGTATTCCGACCTCCTAAAGTCACGGCCCTTCACTTCCCAGCGTTCAACCGCGCCAAAACTTCATCCCCTTCATATCACGGCGTTCAACCGCGCCAAGAATTCATCCCCATCACATCACCGCCGCCTCCGAATTCACGGAGTCATTCACCATCACATCACCAATTCACGAAGTCATTCACCGTCACCACGAATTCATCGGAATTCACCATGACATCATGAATTCATCCGAATTCATTATCATTTCATGAATTCATCCGAATTCACCATCACTTCACGAAGTCATCCGAATTCACCATGAGACCATGAATTCATCCGAATTCACCATCACTTCACGAAGTTATTCAGCATCACGGTCAACAAGAATTCACTGAAATTCACCATCACATCATGAATTCCGCATGATTCACGAAGTCATTCAGGTTCATTAATCTGACTAAGTTCGACTTCACGGCTGGTAGCCCTTCACGAGTTCGCAGTTCTTGCGGTATAGGACTGTGGCGCCTTTTTGTGTCAGCCACTCGAAACCAGGACCTGACTCCGTCGAGAAGTGGGGTATTTCAAACGCGAAACGCAAAGCACATTGATAGAGTGCCAACCCAGCCAATGCCGCGCTGCAATCATGTCACGTGAATGTGCTCCGTGCGCCGCCACGCGGAACCGGCAGGTCACGTGATATGGTCTCGGCGCCGGATTAGGTACGCCTGCGCCACCTATACAAAGCGGCGCCTGCTGCTACTAGTGCCCACCGCCTTGGCGCCGGCTCGCTGTCCCCTCGTAGTTATATGTGAGAGCAGTGTTGAAACTAACGCGTTACAAGTAACGACGTTACTGGTAACGCGTTAGTTTCTTGACTAACATACTCGTTAGAATCCCAAACGACTAACGAGTAAAGTAATGTCGTTATTATTTTAGGAATCTCATATAAAATTATGTTACCCGTTACTCGTTACTTCTGATTAAAAATGGCCGCATGATTGTTTGAAAACAAAATAATTTTTATTCTGTACACTACGTAAAAGTGGCAAAAAAGACAAATAAACAAAGCTATGTATAAGGGGCGTCATTTCAAACTCCTTCGGAAGCGACTTTTAACGTTCCCACGACCGGGCCCAAAAGGCGCGAGATTATCGCTGCGCGGAACCCCTAAACGTCCTTGCTAAGATCACCGTCGCCGTACCCTGAGCAGCCGTCTCGCTGGAAAGAGACAACAGTCTGCCGCCACTCGAAGGATTTTGCCTCAGCGTCCCTAGCTACTCCATCTGGTCACATCGTTTTCTTAAAAACAAATAAATTCTCGTTCTGTCAACAACACAAAAGATAAACTCTAAGTTTGGAAACGTTGACGTGCTTTCGCTTTAAACCAAAACCGTGTGTCAGGGGTGGCCGGGTGCTGACGTGTCGTTAATTGGAAATGCGACGTTGGTTTGTGAAGGAATTCAATTCACGAAGTCATTAACAATCACAACACATCATGACCCTATCGAAAAGACCATCAGGGAAAATCCTGATGGTCCATCAGGCTGATGGTCTGATGTATTTTGGGACATTGATGGTCTGATGGCCTGATGGTGTGATGGTTTGATGGCTTGATGGTGTTATGGTTTGATGGTGTGATGGTCTGTCGTATTTTGGGACACTGATGGTTTGATGGTTTGTTGGTCGGTATGAATTTCCAATCACATATATTTACCGGCAGAAGACAAAGATTCCATTACAGTCAATTGTGAACTTTATTCTGGGCCTATTATTATTTCAAAAAGGAACATCCGAAGCGTTAGGATACTTTCCGAAATCCCCGTAGAAACCTGAAAACAAAGTTTGTATTTAGGTTATGGCATGTTATTATTTCTATTTGGAAATAATTGAACATTGAATTATTAAACCGCAAAAACAAAATGGACGAGAAAATGCGTTTAATCCGCTCACTACTTTCGAGACTCCACGACGCGCAGTAATTTCATCGGTGTCCGTTGCGTGGCTATCTACACTCTGTCCCCATCGTCCATGCTGGGCATGACAACGCCGTGCGACAGCATGCAATACACTAAGCCTCGTTGGCCCGAGAATGCAGTAAGCCTCGTATTACCGCATTCGCGGCTTTGTAAACGTTTTTTCACGCGAATATTTAGTTCACAGTACACGTGCACCTAGTAAATGAATTTCCTATCAAGCAAAGTGCGTTTTTCGGCACATTTTCTGCCACTTAGATTGTACACATGATCTACTTGACATACAAAGCGGATCAACAAATTGTTTCACCAACGGACAATAAAACAATTTAAAACAAAACTATGGTTGCAAAAACATACCTGAGTTTATAAGAAGGTGTCTTCGTTACCGTTCGAGTATCCTAGGACAATTGTTGAGGCAGATTATTACGGATTGAACACACTGTTATCGAGCCACGCCGCTGTCAGCTTTACACACCGAATGAAATTCAGGCACGCGCAACGACGTGAGATCATTAGCGCCATCTCTCGGCCACTTCTGTAACCTCCCGAATATAGTCAGGTTCTTTCCACCACCGCAAGATGTCATGAGAAGCACCATCAGCCTTTTTTCGTTCTGGTGGTCTATCGATATATCCTGATGGTCTCACCGGGCGACATGCATCAAAACGTTTCGATGGTCCGTCAGTCGCCGCAACAAACGTTTTGAAGGTCTCTGAGCTACAAACAGAAGACTTTAATTGTCCATCAGCCACCATCAGGAAATGTTTGATGGTCTATCAGGCACCATCAAGTAAGCCTGTCGGACAATGGACAGTTAATTCTGATGGTATGAGCGGGATTACTAATACTGTGTTAATTGCCGTTACGAATTTCTGGCGGACCGTCAAACGCTTTGATGGTCCATCAGGAAGTCTGGTGGACCCATTGGAGCTCCTGATGGACCATTAAGACGCCTTTGATGGTCCATCAGATGCCATCAAGGAAGCGTGATGGACCATCAAAATCCCTTTGATGGTCTATTTGGAGGGTCTGATGGACCATCAGGCGCCATCAAGGAGGTCTGGTGGGCCATCAAGGAAACCTGATGGGCCATCAGGGAAGTTTGATGGACCATCAAGAAAGTTTGATGGACCATCAGATTTTCTTGATGGTCTTTTCGATCGGGGACTCTTCACTCAAATTCACGAAGTTATTCCCCATCACATCACGACTTCATTCAAATTCACGAAGTCATTCACCATCACATCATGACTTCATTCAACATGACATCACGAATTCATTCAAATTCACAAAGTCATTCACCATCACATCACAACTTCATTCATCACATCACGAATTCATTCAAATTCATGAAGTCATTCACCATCACATCACAACTTCATTCACCATCACATCACGAATTCACTCAAATTCACGAATTCATTCACCATCCCTTCACGAATTAATTCAAATTCATGAAGTCATTCACCATCACATCACGAATTCATCCAAATTCACAAACTCATTCACCATCACATCATGATTTTTTTTCAATTTCAAGAATTCATACAGAGTCATTCAGATTCACGCCGTGAATGTGAATGAAGGTGAATGAGCGAGTTCATGAATGATATTGCCGAGGTATGGTGACGAGTAGTGCCTTCTGACAACGAGTTTCCCACAATGACCATACGTGATCTTTTATGCAGTGAAGAGCGACAGTAGCTATACATATGCATAAATAATTTCAGATTAAAATAAGCTCTACCACGCCCTCTTTCCCTGTATTGTTTTCTTTAACAGACTGATATGTCTGGGAAAGGGAAAGGAGAGGAAGGGCCCCCCCCCCTCCCCCCTTACCTCTTTCTTCCCGTTTTTTTCTCTTCCAACGCCTCTGGTCGGCTTCTGTGCTTTTTTGCTCGGCGTTTCCCTCCGTCCCGGAAAAATAAACCTCCAGGACAATTACAAACTTAACTTACTAGATGCCAGCGTCACTCGGGCGGCGTTCGATCGGATTACTACCAGCGTGCAAAGGGTGGGGAGGTAGTTTGCCAGATCTCTTCAAGGTTTTCTGAGCCTCAACCTCTGCCCGCCCCTGGCCGTTTCGAACTGGATGAGTACCGTAAAACAGTGCGTTCGTGTGATCACTACTGCGCCATGCATGTTAATGACCCCCCCCCCGGGCTGGCGGTCACAATTACTGATCTTTGGTCACACGTCACTCTGCACTGGCAAATGTTCCAGCACATCTGAGACACTCGTCGTCTCATTTAATTGCCTGACCAACTTCGCGGAGTCTAAATATCACACCCTATCTTTTCTAAACCTGATTTCGTGAAAACCAGTGAGTCATGAAAACGTTATTTCAAACTGAAACTGTGGAGGAACATAAAAACCAGACTTCAAAGGTTGAAAACTTTGACTTAAAAAAATTCGAAATTTTCGAATTTTTTTATTTTTTATGTTTGTAAAAATTGGGAGCATTCGAATTTTTTCGAATTTGATATCCAAAGAATTTCTAAATCTTCGAATTCTTCGAACTTCAGATCCCAAGAAATTCAAATTTTTCGAATATCTCGAATTTCTAAGTTAGGAAAGTTCGAAATCTTCGAATTTATCGAACCTGAAGTAAAAGAATATTATCGAAATATTCGACCCGAAAATTTAGAAACCGTGAAAGCTTCGAACTTTTCGAATTCGAAACTCCACTTTGATCGAAAGTTGCGAATTTTTCGAATTCGAACCTCGGTCGGTACGAAAATATCGAAATTTTTCGAATGCGAACCTTAGTTCGCTTCGAAAATATCGAAACCTTTCGAAAGCGAACCTAGGGTGGTTCGCGACATCCCTACCGGAGACTGACACTCCAGCGCGCTCTTCGTGCACCGAGAATTTCTCGGAGCGCGAGTGACTTCTTCGCGCTCCGTGACGTCACGTAAACAAACAAGATGGCTGCGCTACTGTTGAGACCGTCGAGACAAAAAGGCGTAGCCAGACCGCTGCCCCTGTTCAGTTGAATAATGCTGAATCCAGCAGGTAAAAACGATTTGATTTCAAAGCCAAGACAGCAATTAGCATTCCTAAAAAGGTTTGTTTGTGCATCTCGCCTGAGAGAGAAATTCATCTATCAAACGGTAGCGTGCAGATAGCACAGCGACAGAAAAGTTGTCGAGATGAGGAGACATTCGAACCGCTCTGTCTTTTTTATAATGCTTAGCCCAGCGAATAGAGATACTTCAATTTGAAAGCCGAAGCATCAGTGGGCGTTGAAGAAAAAGTTTGTTCGTGCGTTTTGTCTGAAAACGAATTCATCTATCGAACTAGCGTGCCGATAGCTCGGCGACAGAAAAGTTGTGATGAAAAAAGACAGTCATACCGCTGCCCTGCTTAGAATGCTTAGCCCACACGCAGCGAATAAAGATACTTATATTGGAAAGACGAAACACCAGTTAGCCTTGGGGAAAAGGTTTGTTCATGCATACAGCCTAAAAACGAATTGACGTGCTATTAAACGACGGTGTGCCGATATCGGCGTAGCGTCCGTATCGCTGCGAGACGGAACCGATGGAACCAGGGAATCTGACAAATTTGAGGGTTTCCTGCGTCGACGAGCGGGTTCAAGAATGTTGTCTTTAATTTAAATCGGAACAGCATGCATGCATGGTCAATAAACAGATCGGCCAAGGTAACCTTCCGCACATGTGCACGGAGCGAGTCTTTAAACCTTTCAGGAATTTCAAGAATATTAAAACGGTCGTAGAAACTTCATAACGTCTCCGTTTCTTTTGCTTTAGACTCTGCCTCTCCACACGGGCCTAATTATTTATCTTCGAAATATTTTCGCCTTCTGCCGCCCGTATCCACGGTCGGAAGGAGCTCATGTGGGGCGTCGATAGTTTCTGGCCGTATTCCAAAACTTACTCGATCTAACTCTAGGGTAAAGCTGGTTATCGAAAACCAACCCGCGTCCAGCGTTTCTCAATTTCTGTTGTCACGTGACATAATCCGCCAGGGTAACTCGGATCCATTCGAGTAGGTTTGGAACGCAGCCTCGGTGTGTCGCGCTCCTGTACGCTATACGCCGTTTAGTTGCGGCGCTCCGAGTATGAAACTCGGAGCGTCGGAGTAGGAGTAAACCTGCCCACACTGGCGGCGACGGCGCCGCCGGTCGGCGCCGCTGGGCGGCGCCGCCGTCCGGCGTCCCAACGCGAGGGGCCACATTTGCCTCCGTTTTGCTTGGTTTTGCCGCCGTTTTGTAGTCACGTGACAGAACTGGATCTCGTGTTTCCTCGACTGCTCGAGATCGCGCTCGCGCCTCCGCTGCCTCCGCCGGATTTCCCGCGCTTTCGTCGTCTGCTCTTCGTTAGTTTCTTCCGTTTCGGCTCCCATCTTTTGCTTAGAGCAGCCTCGAAACTGCGCTCGCTGCCTACATGGCGGGTGTCGATGATGACCTGGTGATCAGCATCAATGTGATCCTCCTAGCCTGCTCTTTAATTTTGCGACGTCGGCGCGCTCTGAAGGCAAGGAGGCGTCGGTTCTGGGTCCGGCCTAGTTGGCGCTTCCGAAACACCGAGGGACAGGCCAGTGCTTTGCTGCCCCGGCTGCGCGCCAGAGACGAAGGCTACTTTCGAGAGTGAGTGATTGAATTGGTTGCGACAAGTATCCACCATCTATGCTTAATAACTGATGTTTGTTACCTCTCTTGCAGCTTTCTTCGAATGCCGCCAAGCACATTCGACACACTACTCGGACTTGTGGGGCCCAAGATCGAGCGCAAAGTGACGCCTTTTCGGGAACCCATCTCGCCGCACGATCGGCTGGCTATCACGCTAAGGTGAGAGCAGCAATTAGTTTCTAGTTAATTTTGACTCATAAATGAATTGTACTAATTTGATAAAACTTAAGTGAGAACATTGAAATATTGAAAATAACGCTAAAGCTATGTGGATTTTAAATGACAAACTAAATGAGCACGAGTGAAAAAAAAATGCGGCAGTGGGCTGGGAGCAGTTATGTGATTATTTGCATAATCTAATGAACAGAAGAAAATGGCAACACAATAAACATATAAAACATCTTTCCTATAGCTACCAAAAGATGCATTTATTGATACCTAGAGGAAATCTACCCACATGCGCGGTAGTGCCAGATCCCTTCTAGCATATCCTTGTCACTAGTCTCGTTTTTCTCCACCCAACTTACTAAAAGTATTCGGAGTACAGAACCGAGCTTGAGCACAGCACACAGATATGACAAAAAGCTCTCGAAGCAAAAACGTCAACCCCATTTGAAATATCGTTTTGATATATATGCAGTGATACGCTAGATATCAAATTCCACAAACCTGTAATTTCCTCTTATGCCTTAGCTTACAGTCCTTGGTAATTTTGTATCAGATTTAACTGATATCTTCCAGCAAATTTCAATAAAGCCTGCTCCAATCCGCTCGTCATGGTGCAGAATGTTTTTGACGAACAGTGAGATTGCTTGAGATACCCTCGATTGGGCTTGACATGTGCAATTAATCGGATTCCATGTTTTTCTTTAATTTTGGTGTTTCTCGGGGGCTATTTTCGGCATTCGCAAGATTGCAGCCTTTATCGGGGCTTATCTTTAAGAAAACTGGACACAGCGGTTTCATTCCCCACCCTCTAGGGAACATATGCATGACCTGAATAATTATAAAACCATCTCATTACCAATAAGAGAAGAAAATAAGAGGAGTGCATTTCTTCCCCGTGCACGCACGCGCACACACACACACACACACACACACACACACACACACACACACAAAGCAGCCTCATGGATAGTTCAGTGTGGGTGGTGTACTATAAATCACCAAAAATGAAGGTGTACATTAAAAAAAATTCCCATGACGCTTTTCTTTTTACTTCTATTTAACCAGCCGCTTTCAGTCAAAATTTTTCAATTCTCCCCAATAAAAAAAAAAGAAAAAGCAAGCTTGAATTCATTGGTATAAACCGCAAACATTGAACCCCAATTCGTAAGTTATCCCTTTGCTGAGGTTTCATTTCTCTGCAGTGTTTACTACGGCACATATGAGCAAACGTCGTTTTGTGCATTGATGGTTACATTCTACCCTTAAAGTTGCCTTCACCTCAAAATCCGAAAAAGGCGTTTGCCCTGATTGGAGCTTCTCTGCAGTGTTCATAAGAATGCAAACAACACACTCCAAGTAGAGTCTTTGTATGAATAAATGACTAGAAAACAGAAAGTATAAAACATAAAGAGGACGAAACACAGACGAGTACAGAAAGGAGTCGTCTCTATGTTTTATACTTTCTGTTTTCTAGTACATCTTACCAACACGCTCGTTAGGAATAGAATACATGAGGGAACACCATGGTCGGCATTTTTGGCCGTGAGGCATGTTCGATCCTGACGCAGCACTCGTCTCCACAGCATGCTAAGACAAGTCCATGCCAAATGCTGATGCAGCACTCGTATCCAATGTCTGCTTGAAGATGTTGCCTGAAGTAGGACAACTTGAGACAACACGTCTTTTCCAGAAGCTCCAGTGCGCTCAGTTGGTGCTGACAGGCATTAAGCTGCCGTTGACCTTACCGAAGCTGTTGGCGAGAGGGAGTGAAGCCAAGAAGCATTGCTGTAGAAAGGAGGGGTGGAGGTGTACAACAGCACCTCATGTGTGGCCTTAAGGGGTGTTTGCAAAATGTTGCTACATATAAGCAGCAGCTTCTATAATCTGTTTCAGCACAACTGAGCAAAGAACGAAAGCAATGGCCCTTGTCAGGCAATCAGAGTGGCAGAGTGGAGCACTTGACAACTTTGCGTGGGAGGAGTACGCTTTGGATATCTTGTCACAAGCCTCAACTTCACGTTCTGATTGGGTCGCCAGGGTCCTAGCCTCATCTATTTGCCAAGTTATACTGAAACATGATACAGATCGTGGACAGTTTTGAAAGGGGTCTATCATGCTCACTGGAGCTGCACTTAACATTGAAGCTCCTTTTAGTTTGACTTACCATATATGCTCCTCAAGGTGAGTTATCCATTATCCACCAAGGTAGGGGGGTGTTTTTTATTTTCCAAGGCAATGCTGTTGAACATAATTAGCAGCCGAAAATGTTCTTAGTGTAATTCCATAAGTATGGCATGTATGTTTGTCATTTCAGGTTTCTTGCCAATGGTGACACCTTCCGCAGCCTCTCGTACAATTTTCTCATCGGTCGGTCAACTGCAGCTGTGATCATCAGGCAAACAACTGCTGCGATTTGAGGAAAGCCTTCAGCCTCTTTACCTGCGATTTCCCCAGTGCGCTAGGGAGTGGAAGAAGGTGAATAAACTAGTTTCTGTAAAGCAAAGTAACTAAAAACTGAGCGCAAAAATATTTTACAGTGGCAGTTGTTAGTGGCTCGTTCCCCAGTTTTCCGACGGCGTGAGTGTGAACGACAAATTTTCCCGCTAAATGTTAGCGGAAAAATTGACGTCTTGTGACCTATGCACCAATTTGGTGACCCAGGTGTGATTCGTCTGGGTCACCAAATATGTAGGAACCAAAGATTTGGCACTACATATTTATGTACACCATTTACAAAGTTCAACAGAATCCGCGACGTAGACTGATTTTCGAAATCGTTGAGCATGTTCTGCTTCCACGCTAGTGAATGACAGTCTTTTTTGTCGGCTGTGTTTTCATTCACTTGTGCAAGCAATCCGTCCATGCCCACGCACAAATTCAGCTTCCTTGCTAAAATTATCGGAAAAATATGTCGCATGACCTACGTACCAATCCAGTTCCCCTGCTAGATTTAGCGGCAAAATTGACGTTATGTGACCTATGGAGTTTCCCTACTAAATTTGCCGGGAAAATTGATGTCACATGACCTCATGTCGCGGGACCTACAGACAAATACAGGTTCCCCACTAAATTTAGCAAAAGAATTGACGTGACGTGACCTATGCACCAATTCAGTTTCCCCGGTAATTTTGGCGGGAAAACACATCACGACCTTGCTGGTGCTGTCTAAACGCATCACATTGTGTGATCATCGCACCATTTTTTATTTCATACATCACACAGAGTTCACTGTTGGGGTAACAGGTTTTACTTTATCCTAAAATTGAATTGAACTGTATATAACTATTTCAGATTGCAGCAGACATGGAGCTGCATTGGAACTTCCCCAACTGCATCGGAAGTATTGATGGGAAGCACATTAACATAGAATGCCCAGACAACACCGGCTCGAGAAATCTTAACTACAAGAAAACATTTAGTGTTGTTCTTCTTGCTTCATGTGATGCACACTACAGGTAAAGTTTCTCTCTGCAGACGTACTGCGGGGGAAGAGATATTGCTCGAGTTCAACCAGTGGTTTATCATGAGTGCCCATAAAAAGCACAATACCTTGTTAACAGTGCATTGTAAAGCAGATCTAAACTAAAGCAGTTTGCTGCTGAATGCAACACTGCAATAGTGAATTCGTTTCACTACACCCGTGCCCTCACAGTGTCTTTCACCACGCTGCGCGAGTGCACATGAAACAAATTCGCTATAATACAGTACAGTGGAACACCTACCTGTCGTATGACTTTCACGAGACCACTCAAAAACGTTCTTCTATAATAAAAATAAAACATGATTACAACTATAATAAAATACCGAGCATCCACCCATTATTACTAAGTGCCCCCCCCCCCCCCGACTTTTTACATTTGTAAAACATGCAATGACCATGTCTCGCACTGACCTAAGAAGCGCCGATAGACTTGTTTCACATGTTTTTCTTCAAATTTTGAGTGGGCGCTTGCTCATGACTTTATGGTGGGCTGCTCGGCCGTGCATGGCAGTAGAACATTCGGGTGCATTCCAGATTACAGTGAGGCAAACATGCATACTTTTCGTAATTACCCCACAATTAACCTGCCGAGGCAATTCTTTCAGCACATACAAATTGTCTTCGATGACAATCCTAGAATGTTTTGTGCTGGCCTTTGTCTCTACTACACATAAAAATGGATTGAGCAGCGCAGCGGAGCATGTGCCCTAGGGTCGGCTAGGCTTAACCTGGCATAACTCTGAGGGTATGCTTGCCTCCTTGGATCCAATCAGAGTGCCTTCCTGAGATGGCGAGCCACCAGAGCGATGGGGCTAAACGTAAGCGGCTTGGCGACGTCTTATGACATGGGACGTGCACAATGTTTTGTTGTGTAATCCAAACTTTTTATATCTTCTTTCTATGAAGAGTTTGCCAGGACCACGCTCATTTGTCGTCAAATGCAGGACGTCGCATAAGCCGGGGATGGATAATCAGCATTCGACTGCATTACAAAAAAAAAAAAAAGGTGTAATTTTACAGTTGGCTTAGTGTGTTCATCATTCCTTGCTGCTTCATTTCAGATTCACATATGTTGACCTGTGCCACTACGGTGGTGAAAGTGATGGGGGCATTTTTTTGAGATCACCACTTCGGACAGTTCTCACCGAAAGTCAGTGCGGCATCCCACCCCCTTCGAGTGTGGGTTCAGCAGGTGCAGTTCCCTATCTTATGGTGGGGGATGAGGCATTTCCGCTGAAGACATTCCTCATGAGGCCATATCCCCGCCGCGGTAAGTCATGCAATGCCATTTATAAACTACCTATAAGCAGCCTGACGTTAGGTCCAGGAGACAATAGAATATAATCATGATTTATTGTTAGGGGCACTTTCATTCCCCCATAAAGTCACCCCTAATCTGCGCTGTGCACATAGCAAATGAGTTCAATTTTTAACGATACTGTATTTTTTAGGGGGTGTGCAAATAGTGGTTTGAATCGAATAGCAGTGTCATCCGTAGCATCAACTGTGTTAAGAGAACTGACCTATTGTGACTCTCGTTTGCTCTGTGAAGGTTATGAATGATGCAGCACCATTTGATTCAAACCGCTATTTGCCTACCCCTATATTTTTTTCGGATGCCATTATCTCACTCTGTTCGTAGATCTATTGGTGTATTCTGAATGTAAACGCAGAACAGTTCACTTCAATGCTGGGAATCAAGCACCGGCAAGACACTTCTGTCCTAAATTTGAAGGAATCCAACGCACCATGGTTGAACGAGCCGTTTGCCCAAAGCATTAACTGACCAAAGTCAGCTCTTGTACAGTTTCTGAGAGATGTGAAAGATGTGCAACTACTTTTGCTATACATTTATCTATTAAGTAATACTGCAGTGCTAATTATAATGAGATAATGTCTTTAGAAGAGACGACAGAGTTGAAAGGATGCCTGTTCAATAGGGACGGTAAAAGCAAAGGATGTACACAACTACTACCTCACTTCATTGTCGTCGTCTTTTTCATTCTATTTTCTCTTCATTTTAATATTAATCTTATGCGCTTTCTTTAGATCTACAGAAGTATAGGAGTGACCCTGACAGTACCAGGAGTACCTGAAGAGGGCCACCTTCAACTACCGTCTCAGTCGTACCAGACGCCTCATTGAAAACTCCTTCGGGATCATGGCCAACAGGTGGCGAGTTACTGAACAGAGCGTTCAAGGCATCCGAAGAGATCGCGAAAGCGTTGTGAAGGCGTGTGTGACTCTGCACGACTTTCTTCCTGAAAGACTCTGCGCACTCCAGATCAGCGTGCAGCCCTCCAGGCTATACAGATCATGAAGACTGGGAAGGAAAACTCATAGATGGAGAGTGGAAGAATGACAGCGAGTGGGCAGCCAGGGTTGAGAGACCATAGCTGGCGTGGGACTTCGCCCTGCACAGGTAATTTTTAGCATGAAAATATACCGAAGAAAACAAGTTAGCAATATTGGGATTTGAAATTCTCCAATACCATACTTGAAACTGATCAGAGCTAATTTTCTAAACATGCTCAGATATTGTACAATGTTACGTATTTCAGAACTGCTTTTGGCTGTGCGGGACCAGCTGGCTTCATACTTCATGAACGATGGGAAAGTTGAATAGGCAAGACAAAATTGTGACTCGTGCGGGATGCCAACAGGTATTTTACCCAGTATAAATATGGACAGATGTGTATAAGTTAGGGTTAGTAACTATTTGGACGTCCACTCTCAAAATAATTCACAGTATTATTTTGACATCCGTGTCGCCACTTCTTGAAGATGTGAAAATATTTTTAAAAACCTTTCGACATACCCTGTCAAAATACTTTTGTCATTATTTTCATTTCTCAAACTTAAAACTTCGGACCTTCCGAGTCCGGACTGAAAAGCGATCGATAATGGTGATAAAAAAAAAAAATATATAATCTTGCCTGCAGGCAGCGTCGCGGTTCGACACATCTTTTCCAAAGAAATGTCATGCGGTCGGCTGCTGTTCTTTTTTTATGTAGACTTTTAAGCGGTGTGGAATGCAAAAAAATCTTCTTAAAGTACATCGAGCTATCAGGCCGCACGTAGCGTTTGCTTGGTTGTGCCCAACATTACAAAATGCGGCACTGGTGCTTTTCATGATTTATTTCACAAGTTTTATATAAACGAAGGAGCTGTATGCAGTGTCATAAAATTTGCAGTTATTAGAAGAATGTGTGCATCTCGTACAGCCGAGCCAGAATATTTATTCGTTTGCACTGGCCAAGAAATGTCAAGGAGGCCATGTTTGCGATTCACAGCCTTTTATTTAGCATCCCGATCGTTTCATAGTTAACCTAGATCACCGGCTCGGTATTCACAAACCAAACAGAAAATCTAAACTAAACAACGAACTCAGGAAACACGGTTAGAACAGGGCGGAAGCCAGATGCAAAGCAGAGACAATAATAATAAATAAAATATACACCAATCAAATCCTCGTCTAAAGGCGGAACCCTACGTTTCGAGACCTGCTCGGTCTCTGCTTCAGGGGTTGACTGCGGCTATGGCCGTAGAGGAGCAGTATTCTGTTTTTCTTCTTCTTACGGCCCCGCAGGGGGCACCTGTGAAAGCAGGTGTTTGGAGAGTGGCGTCTCCACGGACCCCGAGCCATGCGGGTTCGCCCGCCCACGTCTGGCTGTGCGTGGCTTTCCCGTGTCCGGGGAAAAGGGCATCCTGGTGGTTGAGCCGAGCCCGGGGTAGGTTTGGACCCTTCGGGGCCCCCCGGGCGAGGCAATACACCACTTCGGCCCCCGCTTCCCGTAGACGGGAGTCCTGGCTTGGCCCGACCAGGATGATTCAGTCTAGTCGCCACTCCTTCCTACTATCCCCTCCCTTCTTTCACCTTTGTCTTCTCCTTCTTTTCACTCTTCTCATTTCTCTTCTTTCCTTTTCAACTCCTTTGGCGGCAAGGGCTAACCTTGGGTGGTGACAGATACTCTCGTCCAGATCCACACTTGGTTATAGTTTCTGGGTAGCGCTAATAGAGTAATGCTTCCAGCAAAGCCATATTTGTTATGGGGTATTACCTATTCCCTCGTTGGGCTCCGTGGTGGGCGGCGCGCCACAGATTCCGAACACCCTTTGCCTTTTTATGGCGCCCCTCTCTTCTAAACCCCGAGCAGAGCGACCCCCCAAAAGGGTTCGCCCCGCTCCCCCTACTTTTGAAAAAGCCAAAGAACCCGACACCTTTTCACGTTTTCTTGTACTTCATGCTGCAAACGACAGTCTACCGTTGTCAAAGATGTCACCTTTCCTTGTCTCTAAGGTCCTAGAGCAGACGATCGGAAAGAATTACAAGGCAAAAAAACTTGCTGGGGACCTCCTTGTTGAGGTAGAAAATAAAACTCAAAGCACAGCATTACTCAAGTTGACAAGCTTAGGCGAACACCAAGTCTCTGTAACCCCGCACCGCACTTTGAATACTGTCCGCGGCGTCATCTCTGAGGATGACCTCCTTCAGTGTACTGAAGAGGAAATCCTTGAAGGTCTGCGTCGAAGTGCTGTTGTAGCCGTGCGGCGAATCACCCTACGACGAGACGGACAGGAGATGCCAACCCGACACCTAGTCCTGACTTTTGAACTCCACTCTCTGCCTTCCACCGTGAAGGCAGGGTATCTAAACTGCAGAGTTCGCCCTTTCGTTCCGAACCCACAGCGATGCTTTCGTTGCCAGCGTTTTGGACATGGCTCCCGAAACTGCCGTGGCCGAGAAACTTGTGCGAAATGTAGTGCCACTGACCACGTCGCTGACATTTGTGAAAACGACCATAAATGTATAAACTGTGGCGGACCACACCCCGCATTTTCGCGCACATGTCCGAAATGGAAGGAAGAAAAAGAGATAATTACATTTAAGGTCAAACACAATCTTAGCTACCAAGACGCTAAAGAACAGCTTGCCTTCAAGGCAAGGGGTTCATATGCCGAGGCAGTGCGAAGGGGACCCCCACTGTCTAAGGCATCTGTGGAGACGCAGACTTCCCCGGAAGACCTGTCATCTCCACAAGGGTCCTTTTACGTACGTCCGAAGACGGTGGGCAACCCACCGCCTTCATGCTCCAATGAGGGTGTTGTGCCCTCTAAGGAGGGTACTGCACCCTCCAAGGAGCCAGACGTGCCGTCACCGGCACCAGCTGGCCCTTCTGGCCGGGGTCGGGGGCTGTCTCCCCGTGCCTCTGGCAGCTCTTCAAAGCCTGGGCGGTCAGATTCACCTCTGCCGCCCAAAGGACCCAAGGTCCCATCGGATGAGAAAATGGATGTGAGCATCCCGCTCTCTGATGAGGACCTTCCTCTCTCTAGATCAGGGTCGGTTTCCTCGGCCTCCTGCGAGGCTGCAGGACGGCCTAAGGACACTGCAAAAAGAAAACCATCCCACGGATTGTGGCACCAAAAGACACATAAACTACATTTCACAATTTTTGTATAACACACTTATTGAAGCGTTTCCTTTATTGAAAATAAATGTCTTTCTTCCTTCAGTGGAACTGCAGAGGCCTCCTGCCTAACTACGATGATGTGAGCTATCTTTTAGAGGAACACCGGCCCATTGCATGTTGCCTACAGGAAACGCACCTAAAGACCACCCAAACAAATGTCTTAAAACACTTCCAGGTGTTTCGTAAGGACCGTACACATGCAGCTCACGCAGCTGGAGGTGTTGCGGTGGTTGTGCAACGTTCAGTTCCTTCTAACGAGGTAGCCCTGCAGACTTCACTGGAGGCAGTGGCTACACGCATTTTGTTAGATCGAATAATTACAGTCTGTTCTTTGTATGTACCTCCCAATTATCAGTTACATGTGGAGGAGCTAGAAGACCTTGTTAATCAACTTCCTTCACCTTTTTTACTTTTAGGAGATTTTAACGCACACAATCCTCTGTGGGGTAGTGACAGACGGGATTCTAGAGGGGCCCTTGTTGAGCGTTTTTTGCTTTCTGCGGGATTGTGCCTGCTAAACACACATGAATCTACATATTTTAGCTCAGCAACTCGCACTTTCACTTCCATTGACCTATCTATTTGTCACCCATCATTATTCTCATTGCTTTCATGGAAGGTCATCCCGAATCCTCACGGAAGTGACCACTTTCCCATCATTTTAGAATTTAACCATCTTCCCATGACAGTCCCCACGCGCTCTCCTCGTTGGAAATTCGAAGATGCCAACTGGCCTACTTTCAAAGAATCATCTCTTTTTGCATGCACATCACTCGACGATCTCGATATCGATAGAGCCACCGAACATATCACTCAGCACATTTTACAAGCCGCCATTCTCTCCATCCCCATGACGTCCTCGCATCTACCCAGGAGACCAAAGCCCTGGTGGAACAAAGATTGCCGTTTGGCCAAAAAAGAACAAAATCGAGTGTGGGGTATATTTAGACGCTACCCTACAACACACAATCTTATTGAATTTAAAAGAAAAAGGGCCCAGGCGAGGTGGATTCGAAGGCAAGCGAAGAAAAAAAGTTTTAGAGGGTATGCTTCTTCAATTAACAGCACTGTATCTGCGAAGGAAGTCTGGGATCGCGTACATAAAATTGACGGCTCTTACCGGGCATTCACTGTCCCACTCTTGAGTCGGAATGGAGTGTGTCCTGCAAGTCTTGAGGAACAGGCCAACATCCTCGGTGAGCACTTCAAGAACGTCTCCAGTTCCGAACATTACACTCAAACGTTCCAGCGACACAAGATCAATGCAGAAAAAAAGCTGTTATCACATCAGGTGGCATGCACGAACCTTATAATACTCTATTTACATTATACGAACTTCAAATGGCACTTCTTTGTTCCAAACAAACTGCCCCTGGACCAGATGGTATTCATTATAAAATGCTCGAACATCTTCATCCATCCACTATGGAACTAATTTTGTACCTTTTTAATAGAGTTTGGCTCGAGGGCCACTTTCCATCCTCCTGGAAGATTGCTGTGGTTGTACCAGTGCTGAAGCCCGGCAAAGATCCCTCTTGTGCATCTAGCTACAGACCAATAGCTCTAACTAGCTGTCTTTCCAAGACACTAGAAAGGATGATTAACAAGAGACTCATGTTTTTTCTAGAACGAAACAACTGCCTTGATAAGTTCCAGTGTGGCTTTCGTTCAGCACGGTCCACTATCGATCATCTCGTCCGCTTTGAGACCTTCGTACGTGAGGCGTTTGTCAACAGGCAACAGTGTCTCTCCATCTTCTTTGATTTGGAGAAGGCATACGACACGGTCTGGCGTTACGGCATACTGCAAGATTTATTCGATCTCGGTTTCCGTGGCCGAATGTTGAGTGCTATACAGAGTTATCTGCAGCACCGTACTTTCCGCGTGAGGTTGGGAAAAACTCTCTCTAAGGAGTTTTTACAGGAAAATGGAGTCCCTCAGGGGGTGTACTGAGTGTCACTCTTTTTATCGTCAAACTTAATTCCATTGGCCGTGCAATTCCTCCTTCGGTGCAATATTCTTTATATGTTGATGATCTCCAGATCTCCGTTTCATCCTGTAATTCCTCAATTTGTGAACGTCGCATCCAACTTGCGGTCAATAATTTGGTCAGATGGGCCGATACAAATGGTTTTAAATTTTCTCCCGAAAAAACAGCTTGTGTCAGCTTTTCTCGTCGACGTGGTGCTCTTCAGGAACCGTCTTTGAACATGTATGGTTCTCCTATTGTTGTAAAAAATGAACACAAGTTTTTGGGCCTTGTGTTCGATTCCAAGTTGACTTTCGTTTCACACATTAAGAGCTTAAAACTCAAGTGTCTTAAATCTCTGAACATCCTTAAGGTCTTGTCACATGTATCATGGGGCTCCGACCGACTGTGTCTGTTGCGTATCTATCGCTCAGTCATTCGCTCTCAGCTTGATTATGGTTGTATTGTCTATAACTCTGCTCGGGCATCAGTTCTAAAGATGTTAGATCCTATTCATCATCAGGGACTGCGATTGGCTACTGGTGCATTTCGCACCTCCCCAGTGCTTAGCCTTTACGCGGAAGCAAACGAACTGTCCCTTGAGTATAGGAGGTTTTCCCTGGGTTTTATGTACTCTGTCAGGGTGCGCTCTGTCGCGGAGCACCCCGTTCGAGATAACATTGAGACTATCAAGTTCCAACGCACTTTTGAAAACAAACCTTCCATAGTCCCCCCTTTTTCTATGAGGAATAATACTGCAGCACAATCTGTTGGGATGGATGCAAAGCCTCAGCTAGTCCAGTACCCACCAGATATAGCTCCATGGAACAACTGCCACATACATTGCGACCTTACACTGACCAAGTATAACAAAAAGAATGTTCCACAGGAAGTCATAAGGCAGGACTTCTTTGAGCTTCAGACCAAATATCACGAGTATGCCAGTTTTTATACAGATGGGACAAAAAAGGACTCGGTAGTAGGCTGTGCTATGGTGGGACCATCGGTAAATCAGGTGAAGAGAATAAATTCAAAAGCCTCTATACTAACAGCAGAGCTTTATGGTTTGCTGCTGGCTGTTGATTATATAATCAAAAAACGTCTTTCTCACGCTGTAATCTACACCGACTCTTTAAGCTCTCTGAAGGCAGTCGCATCAATGAACCGTGTAATAAACCCACTGGTTTCTGAGTTAAAGCACAAGATTATTCTGGCTGGTAAGAAAAATCTTGACATAGTCTTATGCTGGGTTCCTAGCCATGTTGGCATTCCTGGAAATGAAGCAGCTGATTGTGCAGCCAGCTCTGCTAATGATCGAGAAATCGACACACACCAAATACCCTACAAAGACTACCACAACTCTCTGAAACGTTGCATCAAAGCAAAGTGGCAGCTGCAATGGAACAGCGAAACCAGCAACAAACTACACGCAATCAAACCTTTTCTAGGCGAGTGGGAGAGTGCCCGACATCGGGAGCGCTTTTATGAAGTCGTACTCTGTAGGTTACGAATCGGTCATACTCGTCTCACACATGGACACCTCTTGAGCGGAGAGGATGCCCCTGAATGTGTGCACTGTAACCTACCTCTAAGTATAATGCACATACTCATTGAATGCCCTATGTATGACCAATGCCGGTATAAACACTTCTCGCTGCTTTATAAAGAACACATTCCACTACACCTTGCCCTTCTACTAGGTGACGAACCGCTCATTCCATACAGTTGTGTTTTTAATTTCCTCACAGATATCGGCCTTCTACACCGACTGTGATTTTACTTTCTATCCTTAATTCATTGTCATATTGTTTACACTTATACACATTCATGTTCATGGTTTTATCATATATTTCGCTACTATAGCTCTTTCCTCTTCATAAACCCGAATTGCAATAGTCTAAGCTTGGCGCAATATAGCCTTAGTTGCTGATGCGCCATAAACCCCCAATCAATCAATCAATTCCCATCTGAATCGCCCAGCCTGTCTATCGTTTTGCATCGGTGAGGTGGCGAAGTCCGTTCACATAGACGGTCGGCGAGAGTGCCGAGGGATCTATTAATGTTTTCTGGCGTCGTTTGTATGTGCCAGGATTCAATAAAAAGTCTATGTCTGCGGATTGGTCTCAACGGCCAGGATGGTGGTGTTGGCAAAGTCCATTCTCTTTTCATTGACGTCGCAGTGCTCAGCTACGGCGCTCCGTTCATGGTCGAACTTTCGAACGTCGTTCTTGTGCTGGCGGATTCTCTTCTGAAAGTTCTTTGGTTCCCCAATGTATGCGACCGGGCAGTCCTCGCAGGGAATTTAATAAATAACGCCTTGTGCTTTTTCCTCAGGCGGGCGATCCTTTGGACGGGGCATGAGTATTCCAAGCGTAGACATCGGCTTGTGGGCCACCTGGATCCCTTCTTTGGCCAGTACACGTGCCAGCGCCTCTGCTCGTACCAGCATCCTGGCCGTTGAGACCAATCCCAGACATAGACTTTTTATTGAATCCTGGCACATACAAACGACGCCAGAAAACATTAGTAGATCCCTCGGCACTCCTGCCGACCGTCTACGTGAACGGACTTCGCCACCTCACCGATGCAAAACGATAGACACTGCCGTAGAAGAAGAAAAACAGAATACTGCTCCTCAACGGCCATAGCCGCAGTCAACCCCTGAAGAAGAGACCGAGTAGGTCTCGAAACGTAGGGTTCCGCCTTTAAACGAGGATTTGGTTGGTGTATATTTTATTTCATATTATTGTTGCTCCCCAACCAGACAGACTTCTCAAATGTTCACTGTTAAAGCGAGACAACCATACGAAGACGCGCTTGCATGATATGGAGGAACAAAAAGCGTGCCAAATTTCTCAGTGTTACGTAGTGTATGCACTTACATTTGTTATGTACAGGGAAGACAGAGGGATATCCAGCTCGCCTTTGTTGTAGATTCAAAAATTTAAGTGAGACGTGTGCCGAAATAAGATGCGAGCTCGGAACATTGCCGCTGGCTGTGTCAGGTCTGAAAGGATCAACTGTTGAGCCGGTCCCGCACACAGGCTCAATAAGACATTTCCACTGTCGACTAGGACCGAAACTTCTTAGGCACCGAAACATATTAATCCGTCAAAACGTAAACGCAACACAGTCAGAAACTAAACAGAACGAAACGACGAAACAGCTTCCACCCTACGACTGTGACGGCGACATTGAAGGCGCACGTCGAAATAATGAAGCCACTAGTTTGCCGTTCTTACGGAAGTGACGTTGCAGACGTCGAAACAATTTGCAGGGTATTTTGACGGTGGACGTCGAAATAGTTGCTGCCATAAGTTATTGTACCCTTTCAGGAAAGAAACCCAGAACCAAACGAGGACTTGGAGACATAGATGGCCTGGGTGTCGCTTTGCAAGGTAATTTTATAATGACTTGTAGAAGAAACTGGCCTTTGGGTAAATGAATCTCAATTTCCACTTCAAAACGATGTGAAGCCCATATGACCTCCATTTTCTGCACGCGCACAGACCATAAAACACTCCCATGTCACAGGAAGAACCTACCCAGTAACTTTGAAACATTTGTCAAATAACCAAAGGACATATCAAGCACGTAACCCAAAAATAAAAACGCACCAAGCTAACCAAGATGCTCATCCGCATCAGCTGCTTCTTCCAGCACACCGCTCCAGAGCGCCGCCTATGTTGTGCTCCTTCTGCATTTTCTCTTTAGCAGCTGGGCACCTGCTTGGTATTTTATAATGTAGAATGCTGTATTGCTGCACTGCTTTGGTTGTGTGTATTGGTTGGCACGATGGGTTCTATTGCAGGAAGAACTGTAAACCCTTCCAGGACATCAACAAGTCGAGAGAGAGAGAAAACTTTATTTTAACAACTCGATTCAACACGTATCTAGCCATTATAAAAAACAGTATGGCTGAAGTAACATTTGAGTCGGTTCCAAAAAGAAAGCCAAAATTGAGCAAACAGTATACTTTTGTAATTTACGTCCAACTTTATCATTTTAATCAAACAAATCACAGAAATATAAAAGGAAGGCCAAGTTTTATTTCACACACATATTTGAAATGCGCCATTTTAGCTTCTCACGAAAATGAATAGAATTCACTATGCTGTTTATATAAATACTAAAGGTACCACATTATTGCACATACTTCTTTAAAGCTATTTGTTCCATACAAAACCACATTAGGTTTTGAAACTAGCTTCATATTGCCCCTTTCAACTTTATAACTATAAATAATGCTTTTTGTTTTTCATGTTCCGGAACCAAGTGGTTGCAGTGGGGTGACCCCTATGAAGTGAATAACAAAATACTACTACAGAATTCAAAACAATGACTTCTTGCTAGAAAAATGTAGGAGAATCAGAGACTACAAATTTATACACCAAGCTTTCAGTTAAACAAGAGAAAAATATGGAAAAATATCAGCATTTCCCTTTACACCAATGGTGATAATTTCACTTGATTAAAATGCGAAACATACTTGAGCCTCTGACAGTATGAGCCAGCACATGAAAATGTAATTACGACACCAAGTTCCTTTAAAAACAAGAATCCATATAAATGCGAGAAACAAGTAAGATTCATTGTATTGAATTATTTAAAGCTTTCCATTTCAGCGTTATAGAGAAGTGTGTTAATTTCGTACACCACCTCGCACCGTTTTTGCGGTGTGAGCACTCTCAGCTTTGCTACGATCCAATTTGCAGCCTCCACGCAGTCGTCGCCAGGTGGCACTTGTGGCTGTTCGTTCTTCTTTTGGATGTTGTTGAGCGTTGAAGAGCATGTCCCAAGTACATCCCGGATGGCTTGATCAAAGGTGTCCTCGCACCGTTGCCTCTTTCTACTGCGGCATATCAGAAAAATATGCTGTTATATACTGACAGTTTGATTTGTATGTTTTCGTTTTACAGGAACTGTGAAACATGCCAGTACCGAGAAGGCGGTGCTCCATGGGCTGCTTTCTTGGCTGGCCTTTGGAAAGATATTGGAAGCACATAAGGCTGTGCAATAATACCGTACATACAAAAACCTTATATTTTCTAACCTTGGAGTGGCTGCGGGAGTGCCGGATGCTGGGTTCGCCTGTGTGCATTGCCTATAGAAAACGCCGCATCACAAAGACATTTACATTCATGTCATAGCAACCCCCATGCCAGTTGGCACTATTGTGCATTGGCCTACAAACACTATCGAACCAAAGGAAGCACAAGCATGAATAAAAGTGTAGCATGGGACTGTTTTCTCCTACCTTGGTGGAGCTGCAGAAGTGCCTGATGGCAGGTTTGTCTGCATAGTCTGTCTATAAGAAGAGCTACATAGCAAACGCATAATTAGAATTCATGCCACGATATCTATGAAAACTGCAAACAGAGCACAAAATAGGACGAAGACGAGATAAGCAAACGGGACGACCGCTTCTTCCCTCTTGTCTTTACCCTATTTGGTGCGCGGTTTACATTTCATTGTACCATGAAATCACCTACATTGCTGCTTTGACACAATATGTGAAATAAATTGTCCATGTCAGCTTGCAATGTTGTGCGTTGCCTTGCAGTGATATCAAATCGAAGGGAGCACATGAATATTAAATTCTGCACAACAGAACATTTAAGATAAGGTATAACAATGCAGGCGAGTGGGTAAATAACTTTTATAATAAAACAGACGGGCAAAACACGAAAGTCTCAAACTCAACTTCTACTTAATTTTTCACTGTCGGTTATATAATAGCAACTCCAAAATAAACTAGAAGCTGAAATTGAGACAGTCGTGTATTTGCCTGTTTTTTATCGTCCCTAAAAGGCTCACTACAGTCAAACGTAGTGCAGGTGCGCACCCGCTATCACAGCCCATGGAGATGTTTATTTGTTGCAGATCTCAATCTGTAATTGTACGCGTATGTCAATTAAATCCATGCGCAGTGCTCTATGCTACATTACATGTGCTTCAGGTCGGACTATATCAAACTTTTGAGTTTTAGGTTTCATATGGAAAACATTGGAGTGCTCGATGCCAGGTCTGCCTCCTTGTTTTGCCTTTTCATTACCCCAGCTAAGCGAACGGCACAAAGAGTTTCGAATTTGAACCTGCCCAGTGAGGGTCTTGCAGTAACTCATTCTTGTGGATAAAGACTGTTGGTTGCAAGGTGGAGAAAGCCCAAAGCTGTCGAGTGAGGGTCAAAAGCCCACACTTGGAGGCATGGATAGCTGCAGTGTAGCAGAACAAAGTGACAACCCACATTTCTGCCTAAATACAATGGACTTTCTCTGTACCAGCTGACAGTACTGTGAATTTGATTATAAATGTCAGATTGTTGGGTTAGACAAATAAAAAATATCCTACTAACCACCCTGGTTCCTGGTCATCATCAATGTCTTGAACGTCCCCGCTGCAAAACAAAAAGTCGCAGTATGCTCTTAAAGAAAAAAGAAAAGTATTGTAAAACAGCTTGATGGGCTAGTTGGTAAACATTTATTACCATGATGGAAACTGCCAAAACAAAAGAAAAACCAGAGAGAACTGAAGTGCTATTCACAACAATCAAAACAACTACATGAAAGATAACTCTACATGGCCAGGCAAGCGCTAGTCTGTGTACAGTTAACAATATCTGTATATCGTTCCTGGGATTTCTTCGTATATAATTACGAGTAGGGATATGGCAAACTCCCTAGGTTCGGTTACAAAATTTCAGCACATACCGTGTTTTGATGTCGCCACAACCTACATGCGCTTTTCTGGCTCTGCTTGAGCGGCTATAGAGTTGCGACATTGGAGTGTCAGACATTCAAATATAGAATTTAGAGTAAAAAAAGTGTTTTCCACCATGAGCAGCACACTTCCCCGGCTCACATTTGGGCCAGTTTAGCGCAAGCTCGTGCCAGGCTTGTGCGAAGTTAGCTCTTGCTCGTGCCAGTCTGAGTAAAGCCTGTGCCGAGGAAGTGTGCTGCTTGGGATGAAATATTATGTATAGGGAGCAAGTACTTATTCCATGATGTCACTATTCAGTGCGGTCTGGTGCATGGTCTGTTGTGGTATCAGTGTGTGCATGGAAGTGCACAAAGTTTAATTTCCGGCTTCTATGTGTTTTTGCGCTCCTATGCGTGTGTTCGATGGCCGTGCCTGTTTCCGCATCCATGCACTTGAGTGAGCAAGCATGAGCACTGACTGCTGTTCGAAAACGTACTATCTAGGAAAACTTAATAGTTGCCACGGGCTGCCGAAAGAATGCCTGGAAAACTGAGCTTAAAGCTCAATGCCCTGCCAAAGATAGTTCACAGAAATTGAGGGCGACTTCGTGCATGACATCAGTATGATCATAGTCGTACCTGCCTTGTCATAACATCAAAACAATGAACATTGGTGATTTTATTCCCATATATCGCATCCACTATTAAACGTAGCTGTTCATAAATTTTCAACAAATAAATGTAAGCCTAACTGGTATAAAGGAACTGAAACCTGGGCATTATGGTCGAACTCTATGAAGAGTGTTTTCGCTGGCTCAATAATCCGCGATTTAGGTTCAAGGTGAAGGTTTGAAATAATTCGCGGGTTCTAATTTTTCGTGACGCGGTGGGATCGCAATATAGATTCCAGTGTGTTTACGTTTTACAGAATTGTTCAGCGAGTCCCATTTGTCGCGAATCGTAGGCGATTCGTGAAATACGCGAAAATTAGATCCTTGCAAAGATCAAGTCGCTTACAGTGTTATATCAAACTATAGGTTGCCCTTTTTTAGGAGTTGCGTACGGCTCACCAATCCGTCACCTCCTGCCATTAGTCCTCTGTTTATTAGGAGCATGCTTGTATGTTCCTAATAAACTAACTAATATTAATTTCCATGTATGCTTGATATTCAGTATTTACTGATTCACGTGTATCAGCATATCACAAACCAACTATATAAAGAACTGATCAGCATGTAGGCGAACAGTACCAGCAAAAATGGCAAACAGCACCACACCTCCCATCGTCGTCATCGTGTTAGAATGTCCAATCCTCTCTGTCGGTATACATCTGGTTGTGGAAACAGTGTATTCTTAGACTATGAACGACAAAGCAAATGAGAAAGACACATTATTGCGAGGAAGTTGTCGTAAGATGCTATGAAGCGCCCAATTGGTTCCCCCAAGCACCCACTATTATCATTTCCCCAAACTTGGTAATTCTGCAAATTACACGTTAATCGCCCCATTTAACTGTGCTAAGCGCCCATGTCTGGGTCAACTCGGTTTTCAGTGAAAGTGGGTGGGCACCTGCTGTCTCTTACTGTTTGTTGCAACTGGCGTGCAGCAAATCAGTTACGGTGCTCGCGCAGGGCTGCTTTATTCTGACATACAGCTCAAACTCGCGCTGGAAACTATTGTGGTGAAAATTGGACCCTATGCTTCGCAATGGATGGAGGCACGTTTTCGCCTCGCTAAAGTTAGTTTTTGATTCAGTACATATCACTAGCCGTCGGCGCTTCAAGAAAAAATCAACCGGTACTCAAATTTTAAACATGCTCGCTACTATACAGTGACCAAGATTGCCACAGCAAACGCACCTGGGGCAGCAATGAAGGGGACAAGAACAAAATAAAGGAGGGTTTACGCATTTGGATTATGATGCCAATCGCGCTTCTCGTGTTCCACTCCCCAATATCGTGGAGCAATGCCTAATTAAGATTTGCCCGGACATTCAAACACGTGGACCTTTCAGAATAAAAAAAATGAAAGCCGTTTACAACTCCCTGTAACGCCGAATTAGAGCGCAGCTCTTGAGGAGGAGGAGGGAAGGGTACTGAAGGGGGGGTCACGTGACCTCGGGGGGTCACGTGACCTTGACGATGACGATCCAATGACGTCATCGGTGACGTCACTGATGACGTCATCAGTGATGATGACGATGACGATGCGGATGCCAATGACGTCATCAGTGACGTCACTGATGACGTCATCTATGATGATGATGACGATGCGGATGCCGATGACGTCATCAGTGACATCACTGATGAGGTCATCAGTGATGATGACGATGACAATGCGGATGCCGATGACGTCATCAGTGATGTCACTGATGACGTCATCAGTAATGAGGACGATGACGATGCGGATGCCGATGACGTCACCAGGTTGCATGCAACCTGGATTGCATGCAACAGGTTGCATACAACTTGTTGCATGCCAGTTGCATGCAACAGGTTGCATGCAACCTAGGTTGCATGCAACAGGTTACATGCAACAGGTTGCATGCAACCTGTTGCATGCAACTCCCGAAGGAACCGAGGTCCTCCGAGGTCCTCCCGAAGAAACCCGAGGTCCTCCCGAGGTCGTGCCGAAGGGACCCGAGGTCCTCCCGAAGGACCTCGGGTTCCTTCGGGACGACCTCGGGTTCCTTCGGGAGGACCTCGGGTCCCTTCGGAAAATTTACCCATAATGCACCGCGCGGTTACGCCGACGGCGACGGCGACGGCGACGGCGACGCCGCTCAAGCCGGAAACGGGCGCCTAAGAGCTGCGCTCACAAAAAAAGAGAAAAGAAAGGTTCCGCTTCTGTCTTGTGTGATTTAGGGGTCGGCTCCGATCAGGCACTGTCCAAGGGGAAAAAAGGAGGAAGGGGAGGGAGGAGCACGGGGTATACCCTCCCCTTTTCCTGGAGGAGGTGGCAGAAGGAGGAAGAGGGAGGAAGGAGGAGGAGGGGGAGGAGAAGAGAGGAGGAGGGGAGGGGGAGAGGGAAGGGGAGGCTCCATATGACCCCCCGACGTCAAGGCTGTGACCTGAGGGGTCACGTGACCCCCCTCCCCCCCCCCCGAGGTCACGTGACCTGAGGGGTCATGTGACCCCCTCCCCCCTCCCGCCCGAGGAGTCGCAGACCGCGAGGGGTCACGTGACCCCCTTCCCCCCCCCCCCCCCCCCGAAGTCACGGCGGGCCTCGGGGGGGGGCTCGCGCGAGTGCCTGCATGGCGGGAGAGTTTCCCACCAATGCACCGCGCGCGGTTGCGCCGACGGCGGCGCCGACGGCGACGGCGGCCCCGCCGCTCAAGCCGGACCTGGAGCGCCTAAGAGCTGCGCTCTAAAAGCTGCTGCAAACTGACGTATTTGTTGACTATAGACTGGGACGCTTGCAGAACGTGCGACAACTGCTCTCTGCCAAGAAGTATTGTACGCCACGAATGCACCCAGCTCTGTGACTCCGCATTTCTCACCTAGGTAGCTAAGCGTTGGAAGGGTGTATAGGGAAAATGGCAGAAGGCACTTACCACCATGGCGGTGGACAGCTTGCCAAAAACGTTCAGACCTTTCCACTCTCGTGAAGAAGGAAGACCAGCGGAGCTGTTACTCGATACACTGTGTGCTTCTTCTTCGTCGTCGTCTGTTTTTCGCGCTGTTTCCTACGATGAATTCCCACCAACGCGCCCAACTATCCATTCTTCTATTATAGCTGGAAAGGTTGCCGCCATCTACGAGCGACGGCGGAAACCATACTGGTTGGTTGCTTGCCGCCGTCGCTTATAGATGGCGGTAGCTGTCCAGGTAGGTTTGTGTTGACATACACGGACACGATCCTCGGGAACCTAGCCCTTAACAGCACCGCTGTAGAATAGAACCGTGTTACTACAAACCAACACAACGAAACATACTTACATTGCGGCAAGTACATCTTGAGCACATGTGATGTTTAAGCCATGGCGGCCCTGGTCACTGCTATATAAAGCAGAAGAAAAGTTTGTTACTCTAGTTTTCCTCTCAACTGATGTAAAACAAGTACAGTGCACCTTTCCTGCAGCGCTGTGCTGCGTGTCAGTGTGCTGCCCCCACTGCTGGACGGTTGTGGTGTGTTTATAAAAAACAGCAGCCAAAACATTTGCAATAACACTGCAGAGATAGTCTGTCAGTTAACAGAAGTTTTGCAAGGTCGAAAGAAAAACAAGTAGAGTATGGGAGAAAATAAACACATGAACAAGGCATACCTTTGCTCGTCTGCTGGTATGTTAGTAATTATTCTGAAACATGGAAAAAATACATAATATATGCATGTAATATATTGTTTCTAAAAGGGAAGAGAGAGGAGGAGGTTCCTGTCCAATGGAGGCAGCACATAGTGTAAAGGCCTCCCTCGATAAAATTTGCTTGGAAGGGGCAGTCAGTATTTGGGATCCCTCACAAAAGTTGAGCTGAGCGTGTAGGAGCTCGACAACTTACTTTTTCGGCGTAGTGAGGGGTGCCTCTGAGCATGCTGTCTACGACGTCGAAAAGGAGCCCACGACTTCAAGCCTTCTTCCCGGCGTTCCCCCCTGCTCCGCTTCGGCACGCATTGTCGATTTTCGCCAAAATTTTCAACCACCGATCACGTGCGTTTCGAAACTTTCCCATTGCTTCGACTCCTGCAGAATATATTCTGTCACACATTGAGACAAATACTGTCACCAAATCAACACGACATCCGTCGCAACACAGGCGACATGCAACAAGTGCCACGGAGAAACTCACCCTGTAATTCCGAATTCTGCTCCTATAATTTCCCATCGGTTGTTTTTGGCGTCTTTATCTAAATAGTCTGGTTGAGTCTTGTCGTATAGAAAAGGAAACAATCCTACAGTCTCGAGGAAGCGCTCCATCGGGAAAGGCATTGGGGAAATAGGGAGTGTAAACTAAACAACGCTACGTGCCAAATTTACAACGTGAAAGACGCGCGGAAGAAGCGGCTGAACCGGCTTCCGCGTTGCCATGGCATCGCAACGTCACTAACGACGCCACCTCCCATTGGCTCCTTTCTTCTGCGGCGAGCGAGCGGCGCGCTCTGAACCGTGCAGGAGCGGTTGGCTGTGCGGCGCCGTCCGTCGCGCCGCTGAAGCCGAAAACTGGTTTCGGTCGGCAGCCGGCAGCGCCGACCGTCGTGCCGCAGGCCTCCGCGACGCCAATGTGGCCGTCGCCCGCTACCAGACGAACAGGCCAATGCATTATTGACCGCTTACGAGAGCATGCCATGCCTTGGCCATATCAAAATCCTAAGACGTTTTAGGACCAAAGAACGCGCGCGTTGTACGAAGCTCTAACAATTGTGTCTCGTGGACATGTGTCCATCAGCGCCCCATCAATCGCCTTATCTTAAAAGGAACTTTTTACCTCAATCTTATGACTTGACGACTAGTATTCAACCTGCAAATTTATGTTCCTTTTGGTCTCAAACTTTATCGTTTTCTTTATCATCTACGATTTCTGATCGTGTACCTCGGCATTTTTCTAATTTTTGTTAAAAATTACTGCTTCCTTTTCTATCTTTTTCTTACTTTTTTCCACTCAAAAATACGATCAGTAACTCTCCTTTTTCATATATTTCATTTTATATTTTTTCAGTATACCAACTTTGAGGGTGTACTTTTCTTTCTTTTAAGCGATAAGATCAGTAACTTTTTTCTTCTCCTTCTTTACGCATTATTAAATGTCAGTTGTCAGTTAGAGCCCTTCCTGTCTACCTCGTCCTTCCTTCCTTGTTGTTTTGCGCTATTTTATTCATGATGTGCACGCAGCGCAAACAAAACGCCGATATCCTCAGAAATGACGCAGACGACACGGAAGCCTTTTGAGCATCCGTGTTCGCGCTGATCACGTGGGACACCGCAGAGCCCAACACCGGGAGGAGACACCGTTGACGTGATCAACCGGCTTTGCCCGAGAAGTAAAAACAGACATGTGGGAATGTTTGACGTAGTGACTTGAACGTTGGCTGCACCAACACCGCAGTACTGGCTGCGTTGTTCGCCTCCGTTCCCCGCTAGAGTTAGCAGATTTTGGCGAAATGTCTCCTATAAAAGTTTGCGGGCCCATTTCATAGAAATTTAGGCGAAACTGGATCATAATATTTGACATGTGCTCTTCTTCAAAGATACTAAAGAGGTCTGCAATTTTGTTTTCACTTTCTTTGAAGAAGGGAAGTCTCTTCCCGAAACGTTTTGTATTAAAGCATCTACTGCTGTTCAAACCTTTTTCTATGCTGACAACGTTCTTGGCGAAGACTTGCTTATTACTACATTTATTACCAAAAATGAACCGGAGTTGTCTTTAAACCACTTAACGGTTTGTGACGAGCTGAGTTTGTCAAACGTAGTTCAACGAGTTAGCGTGTCAGCTCGCCAACCTAAATTAAACCATACTGGTACAATTTTTTATTCAAAGTTAGTATCAATATAATTTAATGTTACAACTTTTTATAAAAAAAACATTATACCATTAAAGTGTTAATCACGTCCAGCTTTGTAGAAAAATTATTCTTATTTTGTAACTTTTAACCGAGCCAAGTATCTTCTCCAATGATTTGGCCAACAAATCGACCCCCAGATGTATCTTTGCTCTAGGTTTACAGTAGCATAGCACGCATAAAGAATTTTTGTGATGTCGCTTTTGAAATGGTCAAGAAGAACTACTCAGCCCACAATTAAGAGATTTGTAGCTTAACATTAAAGGGACCATAGCAGGTTTACAAATAAATAAAATAAGAAATTCGCCGTCACGCATGTTCAGTGGTGAATTTCTACTTTTTTTTTTCTAGACAGACAATTTTAAGTCAGGACGCCCAAAATAGCTGCTGCAAAACGGTTGCAAGGAGGGTAAGTACATAGGCGAACTGGTTAGGGAACATTATTGAAGGAAAGCTTGAGACTGGAACAAATAAAAAACACAGGGTCTCTTATGTTATCCCTAAGACGACTTGAAGGCGGGAGTCCAAGCGCTCATGCATTAAAGACAGACACGTGATTCGCGGATGCGGCCGTATCACTCCGCCTGTGGTGGAGGGGTGCGTCGGACCACTGGAAGAAAGGTTGCTGGTTCGACGCCAGCCGAGGATAAAGAGCGAGTATCCTTTTCGTAGGAATATTAAAAATCGCAGGTCAGTAATTGTCGTGTTGTGTGTTTCCTTGTCGAAATTTTGTTTTGCCGCTCTTCCTTCTCAAGCTATTCACCTCAAATCCATTAGCCCAACATGTCACATTGTCTAGGTACTTTTCATGTCGCCGACGTGTTTTCGCTCAAAGTCTGAACGCTGAGACATATAAGGCTTTTCGCTTTAATGACAGACAGCACGATACTAGGACCTCAATTCTGTGTCGTGCTGTCCAGTTATTTTATTTGTCCCACCCAGTCTGAAATTATCTTTCAATGCAAAACGGTAGACTTTTATGTTAGTGCAGACGTGACATATAGAAAATGTTTTGGAGTGACATTTCTTGCGGAAACAGGCAGTTGTAATGATTTGGAATTCAGCAGATGGCGGAAACGCATGATGAAAGGGGCAGACAAGTTATCAGCTTCGGCCGGTGGCACACGAGGCAGCGAGCTGGCGATCGCGGTTGGGGCCGCAAGCTGTGACTGCGTCGTTCTCGGTCCTTCCCGATGCAATGGAATGCAAAGCTTTCTGATTTTACAGCTCCGCCGTTCGGCGAAGAGTGGCTTCGGTAATGACCATTCAGCCGACAATGTAGTCGGCAAGAAAGCGGCAATCCTATCGCTTGCCACGCAAACTTGTTCTCGATTCCTGAAGTGGATCGACAAAGCTGACGTCCAGTGTATCGAAGAGCAATTCTAAATCAGCCGATTTATTTCTAGCGGATCTCCATATGTTTTATTTTTCCGTCTTCCAGAGACCCCATAAGATGATGAAAATACCCCATGGTCTAGCATGGGGTGATATATTTTCACAACCAAGTTTTTGGAATACTTTTCAAGTTGTGCAATTTGCAAAAACGAGTTTTTCGCACAGATTACGTTCTTTACAGTGTGGAGTTATCAGCCCTGTTTTTATCTGCTACCCTAATGTTATGTTTTAGATCCTCTACGCAGACACTGCCGAGAAGCTGGCTGAGGCAAAGCAAAAACTTTAATGTGTACCACATGCAAGGTACATTGCAAGGGTTGAAGACTTCATTGAAAAAGAGCAAGAATGGGTGCTGCTGTTCCGCAAGTCAATTACAACACGAAGCCACAACAGCAATAACTTTGCTGAGGCATGCATCCGCATACTAAAAGACATTGTGCTGTGCCGCACTCGTGCGTTTAATGCCGCAGCTCTCGTGGACTTCGTGGCCCATGTGTAAGAGTGCTACTTCCAAGGAAGACTTTTAAAGCATGCAAACAACAGGGTTGCCGGGCGCAATCTCTTCAACGAGAAACTACTTGAAAAGGAGTCCGAGGAAACAACAATCTTGACTGATGGGGATGGCATCTACAGTGTCACAAGTTCAATAGACAAGCGCAAAACCCATGAAGTGTTTCCTGACGTTGGGCTGTGCACGTGCCGGGCTGGCGGCCAGGGGGCATTTTGTAAACATCAAGCCGTGGTGCACAAGACTGTCGGAGGGGTGTTTCCCAATGCCCCAGTAGTGACGCCCCGGGACCGCCGTGAACTTGGAAGGCTGGCTCTGGGGGAAAATGCACCTCCAATGAGCTTCTATGCAGATCATCCACGGAGCCCTCACGCCGGACACGAGTGACAACCCTGTTCATGCAACCACTCTCCAAGAAAGCCTGGATGCTGAGCCATCGACATCGAGCTTCCAATTCGATCTGGATAACAAGGAAACCCTCACGCAGGTGCGCATTATTCATATTGATGTATACTGTAAACGACATTATGTTTGCCAGCTCGATATTTCTCGAATTTGACAAAATGTAATTTCCGAGAATATTTTGCTGGCATGACATTTCCCAAATTAGCTTGATATGTTATGTATTTGTTACCATAGTCGCAAAATTCGCAAAATTTAGGTTTTTGCAATAATTAGGTTTATGCAAAAATTAACTTGTTTACAGAACATTGGCAATTCAATTTTACATGGGCTGGGGAAGTGCCAGAATTATCTACGTTGGCATGCAAAAGAGAAAAAGGGGAAAGGAGAGCATTTTTTATGACTTCATGAACTACAGCTGACTTTTATGACTGCAGCTGAACTTTTAGTACTTCGTCTTTTCTCTAAGGTACCTTTGAAAATTTATTATGGTAGGGACACATTAATATATAATTTGGAGCAGCTGAGATTTTTGAGGGGGCACTCCTCTACATTTTGCGCCAATGTAGTTGCATGCAAGTAGATATTTACACCCTATTAAAGGTGCAGTCATCTTGCAATATTCTGTAGCACACAAGTGATAAAAACATTAGAGTGCAGTCAACACCGTGGACTCGCAGTACAGGTAAAAATATTTATTTAATAGTTAGGTAGAAAAAGCACTCAGCATGACCAATTGTTCACCGTGGTGATTTAGTTATGTTTCCCAAGTGTCATATAGACGGAACACCACCATATACCTGCTATGGAATGTGTATCTGACAATCTAGCTGACCAAGCGAAAATGCATATGAACATTTTCAGATTCTTTGTTTCTCCTAGAGCAGTGGTTCTCAATCTGGTCCGCGGACTCCTTCGGGGTCCCTAAAGGCCTTCAGGGGTCCCCAAGCCCACTACCATCAATTAAGCTGAGCAATAAAACTTATTTTTTATTGATGCTGGCTGTTTCAGGAAGTTAAATAGACCAAACCATCCGTGCCAAGTCAGTAGGGTTGATTACCCTTCAGTTTTAGGCCCTTTAGTATCCACTTCTGCCGATACTAAAGGGGTCCCCGAAACATCAGTGGTTCAGAACCACGGTCCTTGAGAAAGGTGTTGCTGGCAACAATATTAGCATTTTTTTTATAATGTGCCTATCTTAGTTTCTTTCTTGTGAATATTATCCACTAGATTCCCCATATGTATTATTTAGTCCAAGGATAAAATAGAGATTTCTTTGCCATGACCCCACAATATCATCAGACTTTTGCCCTTCCAATCTGTCTATTACTTTGTGTTTGCACTCAGTCTTTTGAGTAGCTTGTAAATTACTTTTAGGTTTAATTTCTTTTGGCAGCTTGGTGTGTCCTTTTATGTCGTACAGAACGCCAAGCTTGTTATCTTCCTCGACAAAGAATGAGTGCAAGTTCACGCTTATTTCTTTCTCTGAAATTTTAGGATTAGCCAGTGAGTAGGTAAACTAAACATAGAGTATGCCAGCAAAGAAATGCAGGAGAAATTATTTTGGCACATTACTGGGTATTCTAGAATAAATTTTCACTCAATTGTTTTTCTTATGCAGTTCCTCCTTGTATGAATTATTATTAATGCGAAAGCATTAACTGTCCCATGGAACCAACCGATGTAATCAGCTTTGAAGTCGCGCTAAACGGCACCCTCCCCTGCCCCAATGTCGTCTGTAGAAGAAATCTGATGGATAGGCTCCCATTGGCTGGCACGCGTCATCAAGGAACGAGGCTCACATTGGCCCTTGTGCGGCGTAGTTACAAAAAGCGCCACCAGAGAAGCCCTCTCCATGGTGGCGCAGCGCACGCAGCGGCCCGGCCGCCGGTAAGGGCCCGTTCACACTTGCGACTTGGGACAGTCGCTGCAGCGACTAGCGAAGAGTGACTGGCGACCACCAGTGTTCACATCTGATTGAGCGACCGACGAGTCGCGAGGCTAGCTGCCAACTTAACGGATAATAATCAACACCTTCCCGAGCCGGCTGAACGGGTTTTTCTGATCAAAGGTGCCGGCAGGAAAAACAAAAAAAAACTTAATGATGCTTCGGAAGGTGAAACAACGGCTATATGTGCGCTCCCTCAACCGCAATATTGTACGTACCTGCCATGCCGAAAATGTCGCCGATCTCGTTCTAGGCTTGCAGCTTTTTGTCCCGATCCTTGTGGTCGTGGTGCCGCTTATTCTAAAGAAACGGATAGTCTTTGACAGCCTTAATAATAGCTTCCGAGGAGAACTCCATGCCAGTTACCGCCGCCGTGCTGGCCGTCGCGCGTCGCTATTTCCCGCGGGAAGCAGTGCCGGATGTAAACAAACGCACGCATCACTTCCGAGGAGACTGCGACTGGTTCCGCCGTCCAGCAACTCGTTTTTGCGACTTGAGAAATCGGCCAAGGAGCGACTGCCCAAAATCGGTCACTACCGACCTGTTTTTGCTCGCTCCGCGACCAAAATCCAGTCGCTAGTCGCTGGTCACTCCAGCGACTGTCGCAAGTAGCGGTGGCCTCCAGAGCCCGCTCGGGCAAACTTCGGAGAGGTTGCAAAAAACGAGCTCGGCACAGCGCCGCCACTTGACGAGAGTGCGCCCTCGGCTGTCAGCCCGTGAAACATGACCATCCACGCCACTATGCCGGAGACGAACTAAGGGAGCTGAAAAACGACATTCATGCTTTCGCGTTCACAACTCATAAAGAGGTCCTTAGGTGTCCTCAGAATTTTTAAATTTCAGCTTATAATACATTGTATGTTAATGATTATATTCAAAATACCCATGTGTTAGGTACACCATTTTCTGTTCACATGGGGATGGAAACTGATTACCATATACTGTGTTGTAACATACAGGAAGACCTCCAGGCCATGGAGGAAGAGTGTCAGCGACTGTCGAGTGTTGCTGCTGGCAACCGCAACATACGCGCTGTGCTTCCGGAAGGTTGTAATGGGCTTGCGGAAGATCCACAACGGGAGTCAAGCGGTGGCCGGCCTACTTGCCCTCAGTGCATCAATAACTGGTGCAACTACAAGGGGAGGGCACATTCATGTGCAGCCGACAAGCATTGCAAGGCGTCGCAAGGAAGTTACCAGAGGCTCCAAGAGAGTGCCTTCCGGTCGACCACCAAGTCAGCCTGGTCCAAAGAGGGCAAGGAAACAGGCCCATTCTCTAAGTGCCAGCATCAAGCGCAATGTGACAAGTGCAAAATCCCACGGTCAGGGACACTTAACACGGTGCCGGAGGGCTTTTGTCCCGACAAGCCTTTACTCAAATCCTGGACACTTTTCATTATGACTTTTTGAAACACTGAAATAGTTATAACAAATATCCTGTAAACCTATGGTTTTTTTGTGTTTTTCTTTTTAATAATGCCAAGTTTGTTTCTGCAAACATGCAGAAAAAGAGATTCAAAGTGTTTGGAAACATTTTTCTAGTTTTTGAAAGTGCTTGCTATGTTAATTTTTCCTATTGTCTTCTTAGTATAGTATTGCTTGTATTGCAATTATCTGAGCTGCAGGAACAATCTTTCTTTTTAAATTAGAGTGGCAAAGTGTGCATGTTTTATATAATGTATAATTGAGCAGTTCCAATTCCTAACATGTACAGAATTGAAAGATGTGAATTTTGTTTTAAAGTTGAACTGTACAGTTTGCAATTGTATGGTACAATTATAGTCGGTTTGAAGGATGCACATTTAGGATATATATTTGCATTGCTCTGTTCTTTGATATGTTTGTAACTGTGTTTCTGCAAAGGATAAGACTACAGCCACACTGTTCTTGACAACCCTTTGCTATGAAACCATTCATTAAAAATATTGCTTCGCCAAAAAACATGTAATTTATTTCATACTTTTTATGAGAAGCGCTGCACTGCACCAAAACTTGACGTGAAATCGGTTGATCAATAGTTGAGGTTCTCCGCAACATTAAAACTTGTGAAGATGTGCATGCACCCAACCACATGGAGGTGCCCTTGTCTTACGAGTACATATTTTCGAGCGATTGCAAATAACAATCACTGTGTCAAAAATAGGAGTGGTCGACATCAAGGGATTTTTTATTGGATGTTATTTTGGAAATCTATGCAGGTAGAACACAGTATGTTATGACCAGTTTTTACAGCTTTATTTAGACAGCTGAAATGTTTCCTGAAAGCCTGTGTGTGTGCAGCCAACTTGGGCGAAGTGGTAAATCTGTAACGCCATCGGGTCAGGTTAATTGTTGTAGGTGATACTATCCATATTCTAGTGGTACCTTAAGATAGTAGTTCACGTGCAGGTAGGGTGGATAGACCACCAAAGCGCTGAAACTATCCAGCCAAAATGAAATCCGTCAATACATGCAGTTATACCTGAAGGGCCACTGAAAACCCAAAGATATATACTAGTCTAGCACCCCCCTCCCCTCTACAGCACATTTCAAAAAGTGAGGGTGCTTCATATGTATTCGATTATTCCAGTACTAACCATGCACTGGATAACCCAGGGGAAATCAAACACACCGCTGTGTTTATAACTGAACTTGCCTACCCGGCCCTTTGCAAAATTGTGAAGAGGACATCCTGGATGCTCTCACAGTCCTGTTCACAGTGGCAAGTATGTCGTGCTTGCAAATTACTTGTATGCACTGTAAGCCATAGAGCCACGCTTGAACTAACAAAAAGACAGAGTGTGCAGGCGACCTGGTGGCAGAGTAAAACCAGTGACTGTGGTCAGGGACAGACTAACCAATATGCAAAGTAGGCAGTTGCCTAGGCTAGCAGAGTTTGGTGGGTGCAAAATTTTGAAAGATAGCGCCAAGCAACACCACAGTCACCACTAGCCTAGAGTGCTACACTAGGCAGGTCTGTGATTCAGACATATACATTTCAGAACTAAAGAACACAAACCGCCGGAAAGAAGCAAAGAATGAACGACACTCTGATGAATGACGACGATACAGATATAGATAGGACACAATGCTATCAAGATGAAAATTGTCGACGCCATCGTGACTGATTTGTTGAAGTGGTTGGAGCAAATATGCTACAGAACGATAAGTTTTGACCACCGGCGTTCGCTTTATGCACGACTTCATTCCAGCTGTTGTGCCATGTGCAGAAAGAATGTGCCACCGGGCAAAGTCCATTCAATGTTCCTTGCATTAGGGATTTTGGTCTTAACTATGAAATGGAATACAATTTAAGATAATGACTCGTCCACTAAATTGGAGGAACTCAAACGGCATTTCATCTGCGTGTGGTGTCCGAACAGCAGCTGTTATGCCACGTGTCAAGCAAATGTGCCACCAGGAAAAGCTTTTTGGTTTATAACCGCATTTGCACTCAAAGTCCAGCCATTAGCAAATTCATACCATCAGTCTCAGCTTAATATTGAGCTTATCACTAGGTGACCCCTTTGGAGTTGGATCAACTCCCCAACTCAAAAAGGGTCACAAGACTGATACAATGAAAACTATCTACAGGGGATCTTGGCAAAAATATTTTTTGCACTATAACTACTCGAACGACATTGAAGATAGATTTCTCTTCTAAATGTTAGCGCTTCTCAGCTAATATGCTTAGCCTTTCAGAAAAAAATGAATGAACAAACAAAAGTTTATAAATGTGCCCCAGACAGCGTGCAAGCTTTTTAGAAGTGTCAAAGGACTCCTACATGCTGTACCGTAATGTTGCCATTGCACTCTGCATGTTCTCCTGTAACGGGAACTGTAGCACTCAACAGTCCTCCTTGTGATTAAAACATATAAAAAATTATAGCACCTCAAGGAGACTGGGCACTGATTTAACTGACAATTGAACTACTCAGGATAGAGTAGAGTTTTGCACTTGTCACTGTTTGACGGCGTAGTGCACCATTGTAATTTCTAGCTCGTACAAGGCTATCGTAAACCCCTCCGAAATTCCCCTGGAAGTTAGGGTGCGGAAATTTGTGTGTATGTATGTTTCCTATTGCTGGAGGGGCACGTCGAAGGAGGTCACGGGGCACATGCAAAGACTGCCTAGGGCAGCAAAAAGCAAAGTCTGCCTGCGACTGGTAAGAAAAAGATATTAAGTAAAATAATTCAGTTTTTAGAAAGCCTTTTTTTGTCTTACCGCAATTTTGCATTTTACACAAAATTATATTCTTGAATTATGCATATGTATTAATGTGACAATGTGTGCAACATTGAGATGATAAAGTAGCTCTGAATCCATGCTCTGTGCAAAAGCGGTTGTGCAGCAGAGGGAATTTTAGGAAAGCAAGAGATACAGTTGTAGCTCGCCATCATTTTCTCGCTCACTGTGTGAAACGAAGTATTTTCTTTACCCTTAGACACACAAACACAGGAAATACATCTATCTCTTCTGCTGCAGGAGTAGCACTTTATAGGCATATTTAGGATTATTAAAAAACAGACTGCAGGTAACGACCCGCACACTCAAAAGTCGCAAACACAGCTGAAATTATATTTTCCAAAACCTAAATAAATAGGGAAAAAAAAAGGAATATGAAAACCCCAAGAACGCCTCTTTCCGCAAATGTGCATTCCAACAGGTAGCAGGACAATGACAAACCTTCATGACATCTTCCTCCTCTTATTTTCGGAATGCACATTTGTGGAAAGAGGTGTTCTTAACGTTTCCTTCCCCCTTTTCGTTCATTTTTTCTCTTATTTATTTAAGTTTTGGAAAATAAAATTTCGGCTGTGTTTGAGACTCCTTCGAGTGTATGTGTCGTTACCTGCAATCTCGGGGTTTTTGAAACCTGTTTAATTTACACCAGCTGGTTTGCAAACTTACATTAATCACATATTTAGTATTTTGAGCTACAGACACTGGGTTAAATTATTGCCACAACCCACTGATGCAAACACTACAGCAAATGTTTGATGACAAGAAGAAGGGTGCATGATCGAAAAGCAAATTTGCGCTCAGCATAACTGTAAAAAACTATGTATGATCTCGGAGAAAATTAGAGCTTGATAAATGGCAAAACAACTTGTGGCATACACATAATCATATATCAACAAGACACATACTGGCTGTAGGCAATACAGATATCGAACTAAGAGTTTGTACTACTCACAGTAGACTGGAAAATAGCGCAACTGCCTATAACGAGAGACGTGCCAAGGAAAGGGGGAGGGAGGGGGAAGGTTGCTGCTGCCTTGGAAAGCCGGATAATTTTAGGCACTAGAGGGGGGGGAGGGGGGAGGAAGGGGTCGTTGGACAGCATTCCAGTATTTTAGGGGTTGCAGGCCTGAGAAGGCCATGGCATAAAGGCCATGTTGAAGCAGATGACCTCTGTTGTCTGCTCCGACATTGGCATAGATTCTCTGGATATGACATCTGCATTCTAACTCAAACGAAATATTCTCTCGCAGCCCGAGACAGATACTCTGCTCCAAGACTTTATATTCACAGTTTCTTTAAAATAGTCGATTTCCTGTGCTTCCCTGGTGTCAAAATTATTTTTTAATTCCATTTTTTTTAATGGAGATGTATGCCCAACAGAGGTGTCGAAGCGAATGTTTTCTATTCCGGCTCAAGGAAAACGGTTCAGGTCTGATTCAGTTCAGTAGTAAAAAATAGAAGCTCATGGCGGTTCGAACCGGTTCATATTAACATAGTGATAAAATAATTAAAGCGAGGAAGAAACAGTCTATATTTCGTTTTACCAAAATGCTTATTATTAAAAGGGCAAAGCTGAAAACTAATAATAAATTGTGCAGAACAAAAATTATAATCCAGCTTTAAGCTCTCCTCTTAGCAGTTAAAATTAATTTTCGCACAGAGAAAGCTTGTCCCACGCTGACCAGGGTCGCATAAATGCCAACGGCTATTGCGCCAATGTGTGAAGTACTGCATGAAATTGCACTCTCTCTGCTTAGAGGCATTTAACTGTGATTCAGTTGATCAATGTTAGCCTTTAATTCTAGACTTAGGATCTGCATGTATTCTAAAAGTAGGTCAGTGTGAGTGGGAGCATAAATGCTTGTCAGGAACAGAGGAAGGTTCTCATATCCTAAGATGTGTTTGACAGCTCTCAAAGACACTCTGGTCTTTTGATAAATTGGCTGAGTTGCCACGCTATAAGAACATATCAGAAAACAAAAAAATGTAAAAAATATGTGTATATGTGTTTCGCTGCTTTTCACGACATAGGATGGGTTTGGGTAATAATATTAAGTTACAATTAATTTTTTTCTGCAGATGCCAGTCACTTAGAGGTCGATAGATATATCCATTTTCTCGTGAGACTCCCCCTGGCGCCGAATACCCTTGCACCACTTCTATGGCAGCCTCTCGAAGCCCTGCTGGAACCACTTTTTGTTAGTGCCTTGTACCCATGCGCTTGGACAGCTGCCTCCAGCTTATCAATGAGTACGGAATGGCATCCTCGCAGGGTTTCGTCATGCTACTAAACGAATGATAACCACTGGGGGCTCCAATAAGGTCATACCCATACACGACTCAAACGTCAGACTGGTCGTACGATGCGTCAAGGAAAGATGGCCAAACCCGACTGGCAGGCACCCTCGGTCAATCCGAGACCATGATTAGCTAGCATCTAATCATGCGCACAAACCTCTTTCTGGCACGTTGTACGATTCCAGTCAGATGTTTGATCACCCACATGACTATTACCTGAACAGGCCCCGTGGTTATCACCTACTTTCTGATATGAATACATCCCTGCGCAGAATTCTCATTTTGCAGTCATAGAGCTGGAAGCAACTGTCAAGGCGTAGGTACGAGGCACTTTCAAAAGTGGTTCCAGCAACGTGCGAAGAGGCTGCCAAACACATAGTGCAAGGGCATTGGACTCGAGGAGGAAACTGTTATAGATCAATGCGGGACTTCCCTTGTAAGTTTCACATGCCCAATTTTTCCCCTTGAACTTGAGAATTTCAAAGATTGTTTTTCGGCTTCACTCCTGAATGAAACTAATTATAATGTTTCCGTTTTG
>JAZHYW010024373.1:0-53561 GCA_037355805.1 Ixodes ricinus | reverse complement strand
TGCGTAGGTCCAAAACGTGTGAGTATGTCGTCTTCAGGTTTCCTTCCAATTCCTCCTGCGTCCAGATTTCCTTCAAGATTGTCAGCGGCCCTCGAACGTGTCTCCCATATATCAGCTCAAAGGGAGAGAAACCCAGGCTGGCTTGCGGGACCTCTCGGTACGCGAACAGGAGTGGTGCCAGGTATCGATCCCAGGATCGAGGCTTTTCTTGGCACATCTTACACAACATCTGTCTTAAGGTACCGTTGTACCTTTCGACCAATCCGTTGCAGATAGGGTGGTAAGGAGTAGTCAGAAGCTGTTGGATGTCCAGTAGTCGTGTAAGCTCCTTCATGAGCCCGGACGTGAAAGTTGTCCCACGGTCAGATAAGATTTGTCTGGGCAGCCCCACTCGAGAAAAGATCTCTAATAATCCCTCCGCCACCGTGCGAGAGTCACAGGAAGGCAACGAGACCGCGTCTGGGTATCTGGTGGCGAAATCTACCATCGTCAGTACATATCGCTTCCCGCTTTCCGAAGTCGTCGGAAGTGGTCCTACTAGGTCGATCGCCACTCTCTCAAACGGGGTGTCGATAATGGGCATTCGCCCAAGGGGCGCTCTTTTGACTTGCCCTTTCGGAGTGGCCCTTTGGCAGGCATCGCACGATTTAACGTAGCGTTTAATGTCAGCCTGAACTCCAGGCCAATAAAAAGCATCTAACACTCTGTCAGTAGTTCTCTTTACTCCCTGGTGACCAGCCATCGCACTGTCATGTGCCACCTCCAAGACATAATTTCTAAGTGTGGTTGGAACGACCACCTGCTTGTATTGTTTGCCCCCTTTCTCCTCGTATTTTCGGCACAGTACGCCTTTCGATAAACAAAAGCTGTACGTTGATCCATCCTTTGTGTTGTACACCTGTCCAATTTTGCTCCGACAGACGTCCAACGTGGCATCACCTCTCTGGCGTTCTTTTAAAAGCTCGGAGGTTATTTCATTCCTCTTGACTTCGCTTGACTCGCCCGTTTTATCTGTCGAGTTAGATCTACTCGCGGCCGACACGTCGCTGACAGCAACATTTTCTGCTCGAGAGTCTAGGGCTCTTCCTTCCGGGCTTGGCTGCCCTCTCGGGTCATTCCATCCGGGATCGGGCTCTTCTGCACTTCGGGCTCCTTCAATATTTCCTAAGATTACATCGTAAAGCGGTGACTCCATGCACTTTACAAGCAAGTCTCCGGTGAAATATGGAGAACACAGTTCCACCCTAGCCTCTGGTAGCTGTAACGATGTTCCATCCACAAGAAATACTACACCCGTCTTTCCAGTGAGACTGGTGTTTTCGACTAAGCTGCGTCGAACAATTACCGTATTACTGCCAGTGTCGCGTAATACGCTGACTCGTTGTTGGTTAAGCACACCTTGCAAGACAGGCATATTTTGACCCTTGTTTACCTTCTTGCGTTCTTGGGTTACATTAATCACCCCCACCTCCCCATCGTCGGAGAGCGAAGACTTTTCTTCCTCGATAGCGCTCCCCGGTGGTTCTACCTCACACCTAGGTGGCCCAGGAGGCTCAACAAAACACATCGCATGGGGTCTCTCTTCGCGTTTCCTGGGACAGTCTCTTTCGTCGTGCCCTTCCCTTCGGCAGAAAGAGCACGTTGGAATCTTTTGCTTATATCCATTTCGACACTGAGGTGCCTTGTGTCCTAACCTGCCACATAAGAAACATTTGGGTTTGGAAAATTCAGGCGCATCAGAATTACCCCTCGGAGTCAAGGCAGTTTTTGTCTCCTCTCTAAAAGTGAAGAGACTTTTTTGTTTCTGTGCTTCGAGGAATCGATCAGCCGTCTCAACCATTGACGAAAGTGTCTTGCAGTCTCTTTCCCTCAGAAAGATAGCGATCTTCTCGTGGCACTGGGACAGAAATTGCTCCGCCAAGATTTTATCTCGCAACGCGTCGTACGTCATAGCCGTCTCTCCTACTTCCAGCCACCTATCAAAATAACTTTCTAGCCGGGCGGCGTATTGACTAGCTGTCTCTCCTTCCTCGGGTTTGGATTTTCTGAACTTTTCTCGATATCCCTCTGTCGTGAATCGGAATCTTTCCAGAAGAGCTCTCCTGGTGGCTTCGTAACTCATCGAGTCTCGTGGCGATAGCCTGCCGTACACCTTTAAAGCCTCTCCCGTAAGGCACAGGCTCAGCGCCGTTGCCCATTTTGATTCTTGCCATTCCTCTGCCCTTGCGATGCATTCAAAACGTTTCAGATAAGCGTCTAGATCATCTCGCTTCTCGTCAAATGGCGGGATGAATTTACGGGAACAAATGGAACCAGGATTCGTCCTCCCATTGTTACTTCTCTCGGGCGTTGTCTCAACATTTGTTGCCGCTCCGCTTTCAACTAGCCTTAAACGCAGCTGCAGTGCCCGCTCCTCTATTTCGGCTTTTTCTCTACTTGCTAGTCTCTCGGCGGCTCTCTCCTCTCTCTCCCGCGCCTTTTGCTCCCTTTCGTAGGTAACTTTCTCTTCCGCCCACTCTCTCAATTCAACGCCCTGTAGGCCTAACGACTTGCCTACGTCTACTATATCTTTTAGATCCATCGTGCAGTGAATTATCCCGAACAATTCAAAGTGTCTTCGTCCTGTCGCGGACGCCAAATTGTCGCGAGGTTCGTGATATTGGAAAGAAATGACAGAAGACACGAGGATGCGTTGTGGGATAATTCAGATTGCACTCTAGAAATACGGAAAGAGAATATTTACAGAACTATTTACACCACTTCAACAAAGGTTAAGGTTTGTGTGTCCCCTAAAAAAAAAGTCCCTTGCTCACGACTTTACAGTCCTTGCGGCGTAGCACCCGTGGCGGCCGATGATCAGGGGTCTACCGACGTCAGGGCCGAGGGACGTAGTGACGAGGCAGTTGATCGTTGTTCGAGGGCTTGAGTCAGGCCCCGTACGTCGGTGGCAGCCTGCGACCAGGTGTCCCCCAAGGTCACGCCGAGGGATGTAGCGACGAGGCAGTTGGGCGTTGGCCGACGGCTTGAATCGGGCTCCGTACGTCGGTGGCCGCCGATGACCCGGTGTCTGCCAGGGTCTGGGCCAAGGGACGTAGAGACGAGGTAGTTCAGCGTTGGCCAAAGGTTTGAATCAAACCCAGTAGGTCTGTGGCCCGGAACGGCAGTGGGCATTCAGCTGCGCCACGCATGCAGTCTTGTCCACCTCCGGAAGGTTGGCGCCCGGACTGCGTGAGAAGCAAGTTGTCGGTCGGGCCTCTTGACGTCTGGTCACGCCAACGGAGGTCCGGCCTGGTTGCGTCTGCTCCGTTCTTCTCCAACCGTCCGAAATCCCGCTCTCGCGCTCCTCGCATCCCCCTCTCGTCTTCTTCTTCCTTGTCCCCTTCGGCTTCTCTCGGGATCGCTCATTACAACCCTTCGGCTTCTCTCGGGATCGCTCATTACAACATCTCTTTTTGCAGTAGGCGTTCTATAAGGAATTATTTTGAAAATGCCATTAATTATCTCTCTTTGCACATTTCGTGTATTTGCCTTTCGATCTGTCATGTGAGCACAGAGTCCTTTTTGGCGTATTCTGCAACCCGATGTTTCACACTGCCAATCAGCGAACAAAAAACACATTTACGCAGACTCAACAGCTCGCGTAGTTTCGAGTATCGTCCTTCCGTGGTGGCCTCAAGCGGTTATGTGAACTTTATAAAGTAAAATTTATTGATCATTATAAAAATATATATATATTTAATTAGTAACTAGAGGTTTGCCAACATGAATAAAGGGCCGACCATCCTAAAGCAATGCCTCCCCCCCCCCCCCAAATTATCTGAAAGGTGCTCTGCAAATCTTTTCCGGCGTTTTTATCCTCGACAGGCAGGTTGTAAGTGATTTGGGACAGCCTTAAGCCCGGTTCACACAGTTGCGTTTGACTGCGTTTGACTGCGTTGCGGCAGCGAGACACCAGGACATCCCTGCTGCTTATATCGCGTGCCAAGAAGATTCCTTGAATTGGATTCCACGCTTCATACGAAGCACAGATGTGCCGGTGACTCGCTTTCGGTTCTCGCCGCAACGCAGTCAAACGCACTCAAACGCAAGTGTCTGAACCGGCCTTTACACGCATTTCCGATTTTGATCCACGCGATAGCGGTAACTGGCCTCTTTTGCATCCCATTTTCATTCGCCGTGGAAACCTACCTCGCGTGGACTAGTCAGGAGTGTGTCTGCCTCGCAACCGAAGGGTCGTGGGTTCGAATCCTGTCTAAAATTCTTAAATATTTTTCTTTAAGGCAAAGTAATTACATTTCATGTTTTAATCACTTTCATTCCACGCGTGATGTCCCGTTTCACATGAGCATGGTGGGTTGTTTGAAATTCCTGCGCGAGGGCATGTGGCCGAGACGTTATGACCCTATCGACCAATCAGGATTTTTCAGTCACGCCGCCGACATCGGCTTTTCTGCGACATGAGCTCCTTAAAGGCCTGTTCACACATGCAGCGGAGCGCTACAAGCATAGCGCTGACCTCGCGCTAAGCGCGTGCTGACGGGAGCGTTCACCAGCTTTGTATCGCACCGTCAAAACTGTTGCTCATGGCAGATTATAAATAGCAGACGACACGTGAGTAGCGCTACATCAGCGCTTCGCTGCATGTGAGAACCGGCCTTAACGCTGTCGCGTTAAGGAGCTCATGTAGCTGTCACGTTAAGGAGCTCATGTCGATGATTTTAACGCTGTCGCGTTAAAATCATCGAGTAGCAAGGGTGGCGCTCATTTGCAAATTAAATCGACCAACATCTTGTCGAGAACAAACCTCAACAGCCAGGCTATGCCAGCTTGTCCTGTATGAGAAAATGTTCGCTTGGGCAAGCGCTATTTTGGGTCAGATTCAATCTGAGTGCGAAGGTGCGTGTAGATTAGAGTGAAAAATTTCGATTACTCTTTTCTGCACGATTAGTCGCATGCATCGCGGCGCTGAGTGTAAACAATGTTTGGTTAGGAAAACAAGCATTGTGATTGCCGCTCGGTGTTTCTATAAAAAATAGACTGAAAGGGATTGTCCTAAAACTTTCGTGACATTTTGAAAATTTCATTGCTATTAGCTCAGTTGTGTCGTCCACATATATATATATTGTGAAACGTATTTCATGAACCATATTTCACGATATATATGGCCACGAGGTGCCCATTTCATGATTTTGTGTGCTGTAATTAATTCCTTACTTAGTTCAAGGACACAATCACGATTTAACTTTTTATACTGCGACGCAAAGCAAAGTTGTACCAATCACGGGTATTTTATGCGACCTACCACACTTCGCGACAACATTTTATACCGTGTAAATAGATCAGCTCAGGACAGGCAAGGGACAGTATAGTTCTAAATTTCAAGCTGATCTATTAACAGGTATGTACCAACAAGCTCAACTCTTTCCTGTTGTACTTAAACATTTTGATTCAGGCAAAATATGTATGACCTGTAAACAAAGGAATGTTGAGTCGTATGAACACGATGTTATGTACGTTAATGTAGATTTTCTTTTACTGTTGCGTCAAAATTAAATACCTGAATTTCATATTTCGGGTACCTGAAAATAAAAATTTATTGCACGGACGATAGAAGAAACTATAAAATTAATCGCTTCAAGGCGTAAATAGTATCTATTGCCAGAACAACGCGGAAAATATATTCTCAATTTAGCGGTTCAAACCGGTTCGAACCGGAAATTCGTCGCCGCCATCTCGGAACTGAACCGGAACCGAACCGGAAAAATATATAACGGTAACCGGTTCAAAACGGCTCAAGGCATTTTTTTATTTTTTGTTTGTATCACAAAGTGAATATATGGGAATACAAAATTGGCAGCTGTATTTCTATGTATTGATCAAATCGTCATATACAGAATTGCAACGTATGATAAATTGTAGGTTTTCGTGGCGCTTTTGTATTGGCACTATGATTAACCATGTGTCACGTTGTCACGTGACGTCATGGTGTCAAAACATGCTGTCAAGTAATATCACGTGACTCACTGAGTCAAGTCGATTTAATTTAAGGAAGTCACTAGGTGTATTAACCTTGTTGACAGCGTGACGTAACATGACATCACAATTTCGCACCGAGAGTCACGTGATACCGTGACGTAAGCGATTTTCTTAACCCCGAGTCGAGTGCCCGAGTTCATGACAGTCGGCATCGCCAAACATTCGAGTAACGGCTCATGTTCAATGAAATATGTTAATAGCCCAAGTCGAACAATATCTGAAGCTCAGCCCAAGCTTTTGCTTTCCAAACTCTAGCGCATGACTATGATGAACACTGACGGTATATAATTAGCGTCAGATCACGTGGCCGTTAGTTCAAATTGCGAGTTGAGGTGGGGATTGACCGCTGTTTCTTTTCTTTATTTTTTCTGCATCTACTATTGCGCGGAGGGGAAAACTAACAGACGTTTTCGCAAGCTATCAGCGTCAGGGGTTACTACTTAGCAGTATTTACTGAAAGTACAAAAAATGTTGCACGACCAATTTTACATCATTGATACACCCAAACATTTTTCGTCGTTGCTGAATTGCCTCAGAAAGATGTACCCGAGGATAGAAGTACTGAAATGACTAAATGCGACTTATTAATATGACGTTACATAGAACTACATGTGTGTACGAGAGAGATACTTGAAGGAAAAAAAAAAGGTCTTAGTGGCCTCAGAGGGACAGCCGAACGTTGGCAGTCGCTCTAAATCTCGCACGAACGTCGTTCTCAAGCTATTCCCCAAGTTTCGACCACCTCTGTATTTTGTTTAAAGGAACAAAAAACGATTTTATGCATTCACTAAATACTACTCACAATCACTCCCTAAAGTTAATAACTGAATAAACGTGTCTTAGCTCTTCTTTCGGGGCAATGGCAGTCGCCAAACAAATTAGAGAAATCTGAGCATTGTTCATGCCCTCAACTCGGAGCCAGAAGCGGCCTGGTGCCTATCCTATGCCTCCAACGTTAATCATACCCCCGCGTTGAGACTGGAAAGAAATAAAACGCGTGCTGAGCTCCAGGCATCGTTAGAGTTCGGCTCTTCTCATCAACGCAGTGGTTGGACACGAGCCGCTACCCAAGTGTCCGCCGAGGCATTGATTGTTACGAGCCGAAGTCTCAAGTGCTCACGCACTTCTCGTGTCCAATCCATGAGCCGCGCTCGACTGTTGTCAGGCGGGTGGTTTTGATCCCACAATTACGTCATCAATTTTTGCGAAGGCGAGACTAAACGAAATAGTCTCATTTTATCCTCGCAATTTCACCGCGGCAAAGAAGCTTCTGAATCAGTGGCGGTCTGTGCGAGTGTACTTGGGCCAGACTAGGACCAGCACGCCTCTGAAAAGTCATGAACATTCCAACCCCATATCGTTTTATTACCCCTTTAAACTTCACGGGGTGCAAAATAAAAGCAATGGAGGGTTGTTGTTAACAAGCGACAAATATAATTGTCAAATTAACTCACCCAAACAGAGAAGGCAATTCCACAGGACTACAAAATATTCTCTGGAGGAGCAACAAAAAAAAAAGAAAGAAAAGGAAGTCTGTGCGTGTGTGTGTGTGTGGGGGGGGGGGGGGGTTAGTTTTAAAAAATACTGTGTTGTAAAGGTTCCTCGTCCCCGCATCTTCGGAGCAGACCAAAAACCGTGGCCCAGGAAACTACTTTGTTTGCAAAAACACTCTCGCCAAAAAGCGCGTTTTTGTCCTGCCAGACTCTCGCCCCGTTCCCCGCGACGATGCACTAAGAATAATAAAACGTGCCTTTCAAATACTTGGCTTTCACTGAGCTTGAACCTCCTGCAGCGTGCATTTTGCACCATTGAATTTGGTTTTCTCAGCAAGAGGAAATCACAATGACCACCAGAATGTAGTGTGATGACGTCACGTGCATACCATGTTAAATAGTTCAGCTTTCTGGTGAAATGCGATGTTCGCAACACTAGCAAGAGATGTCCTAATTGTAAAGTTGTGCACTATTTATAGCAGTCTCGGGATGATATACGGCAGCCTAGAGATATGTGTTAGAGCTCCCGACTGTTGAGGCATAGTGTAGTAAAGTGAGGGCCCAAAACAAGTGCAAGTAAAAGCAAATATAACTTTAGCCTCCGAGGCAGTATTTCGCAGAAGTTTCGAGCTCATGCAAGCTGATAAAATGTGATTTACATTAGGATTTCAAAATCTCTGTCCTTCGGGCTATTTAAGCATAATTAAGAATTTGATTGCATGCATCTTTATACATCTGTCGCGAGGTTCGTGATATTGGAAAGAAATGACAGAAGACACGAGGATGCGTTGTGGGATAATTCAGATTGCACTCTAGAAATACGGAAAGAGAATATTTACAGAACTATTTACACCACTTCAACAAAGGTTAAGGTTTGTGTGTCCCCTAAAAACAAAAAGTCCCTTGCTCACGACTTTACAGTCCTTGCGGCGTAGCACCCGTGGCGGCCGATGATCAGGGGTCTACCGACGTCAGGGCCGAGGGACGTAGTGACGAGGCAGTTGATCGTTGTTCGAAGGCTTGAGTCAGGCCCCGTACGTCGGTGGCAGCCTGCGACCAGGTGTCCCCCAAGGTCACGCCGAGGGATGTAGCGACGAGGCAGTTGGGCGTTGGCCGACGGCTTGAATCGGGCCCCGTACGTCGGTGGCCGCCGATGACCAGGTGTCTGCCAGGGCCTGGGCCAAGGGACGTAGAGACGAGGTAGTTCAGCGTTGGCCAAAGGCTTGAATCAAGCCCAGTAGGTCTGTGGCCCGGAACGGCAGTGGGCATTCAGCTGCGCCACGCATGCAGTCTTGTCCACCTCCGGAAGGTTGGCGCCCGGACTGCGTGAGAAGCAAGTTGTCGGTCGGGCCTCTTGACGTCTGGTCACGCCAACGGAGGTCCGGCCTGGTTGCGTCTGCTCCGTTCTTCTCCAACCGTCCGAATCCCCTCTCGCGCTCCTCGCATCCCCACTCTCGTCTTCTTCTTCCTTGTCCCCTTCGGCTTCTCGCGGGATCGCTCATTACAATGACCCCCCAAACAGGGTGTATTTTTTTCTTTTTCACTCACCGAAAAGAAAGAAGAAAAAAATGCACTTCACATGAGTCGATCCCAGTCCACACCAGCTCGTTCAGTCGCAGAATAAGTTGAGGCCGAGCTCCAATTATCAATGTCCCTGTTGTAAATTTAAACGCGCGTGCCTAAGAATACATACAGCAGCAAAGACGACACCGGTCAAACTCATCGCATACCTCACACTCGGCTTAAATAGTCCGCCCCCACGTTATCTGCTCCTTTTATATACCCCACACTGAACTGGTATTCTTGCAGAAGCAAACTCCATCTTAGAATCCTACTGTTTGCTGCTTTCATCTTATGTAAATACTCCAAGGGCTGGTGATCCGTCTGAACTTTAAACTCCCTCCCATACAAATACACGTGAAACTTCAGGATCGCCCACACTAACGCCAACGCCTCCTTTTCTATTGTAGCATAGTTTTTTTCTCTGGGCAACAAGTTTCTACTCGCGTAGGCAACTGGATGTAAGAACGACATGTGTTCTTGCATCATCATGGCACCCAGGCAACTGTCCGACGCGTCTGTTCGGAGCACGAACTGCTTCGTAAAGTCGGGTGCTCTGAGAATCGGCCCAGCTGACAGCGCTCGTTGCAGTTCTTGAAATGCGTTCTCTTGCTCGCTTGTCCACCGCAACATGTTTGGCTCCTTCTTTTTAGTGAGCTCGACTAGGGGTAAGGCCTTTTCCGCATAGTTCGGAATGAATTGTCGGTAGTAACCTGTCAATCCCAGGAATGACCGCAGTTGCTTCTTATTCGTTGGTCGCTTTGAACCAACAATTTTTTCTAGCGTCTCCGGTATAGGAGCAAGCTCACCGTGCCCTAGTCGATGGCCCAGGAATGCGATCTCTCTCATCCCCAGTTCGCATTTGTTGGGCTTGACAGTTAAGCCTGCTTCTTCAATTTTTTTCAGAACCTGCTGGAGTACATCTAGGTGTTCGTCCCAAGTTGTCGTTGCAATCAGTACATCGTCGATATAATGTTGAACACCTCGGATGCCTGCAAGCACTCTCCTCATGAGTCGTGTGAAAACGGCAGATGCCGTCTTTATTCCGAATGGCATGTATTTAAATTCGTAAAGTCCAGATTCGGTGGAGAAGGCCGTTTTTTCCTTCGAATCATTGGCGAGAGGTATTTGCCAGTACCCTTTTGAGAGGTCCAGCTTCGAGAAATATACTTTATCTCCCACCTCCGCGAACACGTCTTCGATCCGAGGAATAGGTTCCGCGTCAGGTACAAGGATGTCGTTGAGCCGACGGAAGTCGATGCAGACTCGATGTGAACCGTCTGGCTTCTTCACCAGAACCAACGGAGAACGGTATGGTGACGTCGATTTTTCTATTACTTCCAACTTCAACATTTCTGCAACTTCCTCTTCTACCATCTGCCTTGTTGCAAAAGGAACCGGATACTGTGGAGTCTGAATGGGATCGTTAGTAGTCAGCTCCAACTTACACTCCAACAGATGTGTTCGTCCAGGCAATTCGGTGAAAATTCTTTCAAACCTACCTAATACGTCTTTGACGTCCCTTTCCTGGCCCCCAGTGAGGTCTTTGGCCAGCACCACATCGGCGATTCCCTGAGTGCTCTTGATACCCACGCAGGGTATCGGGTGCTCTACTTCTTCCTCCTCGATGGCAATCAGTGAAGAAACGTGCTCTATTATCATGGTATCTGGCTCTCGCTCTTCATATTTTTTAGCATGTTAATGTGAAAGACCTTGGTTGTGTGTCCTAAGTCTATCACATAATCGACCTCATTCTTTTTGCCGATGACTTTGTATGGGCCTTTCCAGTGCATAACCAACTTGTTCGTCTTTGTTGGTATCAACAATAATGCACGGTCTCCGACCTTCAAAAGTCTCCTCCCCGTCTTCCTGTCATACATCTTCTTCTGGTACCGCATGGCCGCTGTTAAGTTCTGGTGCGCCAGTTCGGTGGTCCTTTCAAGGCGGTTGCGTAGGTCCAAAACGTGTGAGTATGTCGTCTTCAGGTTTCCTTCCAATTCCTCCTGCGTCCAGATTTCCTTCAAGATTGTCAGCGGCCCTCGAACGTGTCTCCCATATATCAGCTCAAAGGGAGAGAAACCCAGGCTGGCTTGCGGGACCTCTCGGTACGCGAACAGGAGTGGTGCCAGGTATCGATCCCAGGATCGAGGCTTTTCTTGGCACATCTTACACAACATCTGTCTTAAGGTACCGTTGTACCTTTCGACCAATCCGTTGCAGATAGGGTGGTAAGGAGTAGTCAGAAGCTGTTGGATGTCCAGTAGTCGTGTAAGCTCCTTCATGAGCCCGGACGTGAAAGTTGTCCCACGGTCAGATAAGATTTGTCTGGGCAGCCCCACTCGAGAAAAGATCTCTAATAATCCCTCCGCCACCGTGCGAGAGTCACAGGAAGGCAACGAGACCGCGTCTGGGTATCTGGTGGCGAAATCTACCATCGTCAGTACATATCGCTTCCCGCTTTCCGAAGTCGTCGGAAGTGGTCCTACTAGGTCGATCGCCACTCTCTCAAACGGGGTGTCGATAATGGGCATTCGCCCAAGGGGCGCTCTTTTGACTTGCCCTTTCGGAGTGGCCCTTTGGCAGGCATCGCACGATTTAACGTAGCGTTTAATGTCAGCCTGAACTCCAGGCCAATAAAAAGCATCTAACACTCTGTCAGTAGTTCTCTTTACTCCCTGGTGACCAGCCATCGCACTGTCATGTGCCACCTCCAAGACATAATTTCTAAGTGTGGTTGGAACGACCACCTGCTTGTAGTGTTTGCCCCCTTTCTCCTCGTATTTTCGGCACAGTACGCCTTTCGATAAACAAAAGCTGTACGTTGATCCATCCTTTGTGTTGTACACCTGTCCAATTTTGCTCCGACAGACGTCCAACGTGGCATCACCTCTCTGGCGTTCTTTTAAAAGCTCGGAGGTTATTTCATTCCTCTTGACTTCGCTTGACTCGCCCGTTTTATCTGTCGAGTTCGATCTACTCGCGGCCGACACGTCGCTGACAGCAACATTTTCTGTTCGAGAGTCTAGGGCTCTTCCTTCCGGGCTTGGCTGCCCTCTCGGGTCATTCCATCCGGGATCGGGCTCTTCTGCACTTCGGGCTCCTTCAATATTTCCTAAGATTACATCATAAAGAGGTGACTCCATGCACTTTACAAGCAAGTCTCCGGTGAAATATGGAGAACACAGTTCCACCCTAGCCTCTGGTAGCTGTAACGATGTTCCATCCACAAGAAATACTACACCCGTCTTTCCAGTGAGACTGGTGTTTTCGACTAAGCTGCGTCGAACAATTACCGTATTACTGCCAGTGTCGCGTAATACGCTGACTCGTTGTTGGTTAAGCACACCTTGCAAGACAGGCATATTTTGACCCTTGTTTACCTTCTTGCGTTCTTGGGTTACATTAATCACCCCCACCTCCCCATCGTCGGAGAGCGAAGACTTTTCTTCCTCGATAGCGCTCCCAGGTGGTTCTACCTCACACCTAGGTGGCCCAGGAGGCTCAACAAAACACATCGCATGGGGTCTCTCTTCGCGTTTCCTGGGACAGTCTCTTTCGTCGTGCCCTTCCCTTCGGCAGAAAGAGCACGTTGGAATCTTTTGCTTATATCCATTTCGACACTGAGGTGCCTTGTGTCCTAACCTGCCACATAAGAAACATTTGGGTTTGGAAAATTCAGGCGCATCAGAATTACCCCTCGGAGTCAAGGCAGTTTTTGTCTCCTCTCTAAAAGTGAAGAGACTTTTTTGTTTCTGTGCTTCGAGGAATCGATCAGCCGTCTCAACCATTGACGAAAGTGTCTTGCAGTCTCTTTCCCTCAGAAAGATAGCGATCTTCTCGTGGCACTGGGACAGAAATTGCTCCGCCAAGATTTTATCTCGCAACGCGTCGTACGTCATAGCCGTCTCTCCTACTTCCAGCCACCTATCAAAATAACTTTCTAGCCGGGCGGCGTATTGACTAGCTGTCTCTCCTTCCTCGGGTTTGGATTTTCTGAACTTTTCTCGATATCCCTCTGTCGTGAATCGGAATCTTTCCAGAAGAGCTCTCCTGGTGGCTTCGTAACTCATCGAGTCTCGTGGCGATAGCCTGCCGTACACCTTTAAAGCCTCTCCCGTAAGGCACATGCTCAGCGCCGTTGCCCATTTTGATTCTTGCCATTCCTCTGCCCTTGCGATGCATTCAAAACGTTTCAGATAGGCGTCTAGATCATCTCGCTTCTCGTCAAATGGCGGGATGAATTTACGGGAACAAATGGAACCAGGATTCGTCCTCCCATTGTTACTTCTCTCGGGCGTTGTCTCAACATTTGTTGCCGCTCCGCTTTCAACTAGCCTTAAACGCAGCTGCAGTGCCCGCTCCTCTATTTCGGCTTTTTCTCTACTTGCTAGTCTCTCGGCGGCTCTCTCCTCTCTCTCCCGCGCCTTTTGCTCCCTTTCGTAGGTAACTTTCTCTTCCGCCCACTCTCTCAATTCAACGCCCTGTAGGCCTAACGACTTGCCTACGTCTACTATATCTTTTAGATCCATCGTGCAGTGAATTATCCCGAACAATTCAAAGTGTCTTCGTCCTGTCGCGGACGCCAAATTGTCGCGAGGTTCGTGATATTGGAAAGAAATGACAGAAGACACGAGGATGCGTTGTGGGATAATTCAGATTGCACTCTAGAAATACGGAAAGAGAATATTTACAGAACTATTTACACCACTTCAACAAAGGTTAAGGTTTGTGTGTCCCCTAAAAAAAGTCCCTTGCTCACGACTTTACAGTCCTTGCGGCGTAGCACCCGTGGCGGCCGATGATCAGGGGTCTACCGACGTCAGGGCCGAGGGACGTAGTGACGAGGCAGTTGATCGTTGTTCGAAGGCTTGAGTCAGGCCCCGTACGTCGGTGGCAGCCTGCGACCAGGTGTCCCCCAAGGTCACGCCGAGGGATGTAGCGACGAGGCAGTTGGGCGTTGGCCGACGGCTTGAATCGGGCCCCGTACGTCGGTGGCCGCCGATGACCAGGTGTCTGCCAGGGCCTGGGCCAAGGGACGTAGAGACGAGGTAGTTCAGCGTTGGCCAAAGGCTTGAATCAAGCCCAGTAGGTCTGTGGCCCGGAACGGCAGTGGGCATTCAGCTGCGCCACGCATGCAGTCTTGTCCACCTCCGGAAGGTTGGCGCCCGGACTGCGTGAGAAGCAAGTTGTCGGTCGGGCCTCTTGACGTCTGGTCACGCCAACGGAGGTCCGGCCTGGTTGCGTCTGCTCCGTTCTTCTCCAACCGTCCGAATCCCCTCTCGCGCTCCTCGCATCCCCATCCCGTCTTCTTCTTCCTTGTCCCCTTCGGCTTCTCGCGGGATCGCTCGATTACAACATCTCTTTTTGCAGTAGGCGTTCTATAAGGAATTATTTTGAAAATGCCATTAATTATCTCTCTTTTTGCACATTTCGTGTATTTGCCTTTCGATCTGTCATGTGAGCACAGAGTCCTTTTGGCGTATTCTGCAACCCGATGTTTCACACTGCCAATCAGCGAACAAAAACACATTTACGCAGACTCAACAGCTCGCGTAGTTTCGACTATCGTCCTTCCGTGGTGGCCTCAAGCGGTTATGTGAACTTTATAAAGTAAATGTATTGATCATTATAAACATATATATATATTTAATTAGTAACTAGAGGTTTGCCAACATGAATAAAGGGCCGACCATCCTAGAGCAATGCCTCCCCCCCCCCCCAAATTATCTGAAAGGTGCTCTGCAAATCTTTTCCGGCGTTTTTATCCTCGACAGGCAGGTTGTAAGTGATTTGGGACAGCCTTAAGCCCGGTTCACACAGTTGCGTTTGACTGCGTTTGACTGCGTTGCGGCAGCGAGACACCAGGACATCCCTGCTGCCATATCGCGTGCCAAGAATATTCCTTGAATTGGATTCCACGCTTCATACGAAGCACAGATGTGCCGGTGACTCGCTTTCGGTTCTCGCCGCAACGCAGTCAAACGCACTCAAACGTAAGTGTCTGAACCGGCCTTTACACGCATTTCCAATTTTGATCCACGATAGCGATAACTGGCCTCTTTTGCATCCCATTTTCATTCGCCGAGGAAAACTACCTCGCGTGGACTAGTCAGGAGTGTGTCTGCCTCGCAACCGAAGGGTCGTGGGTTCGAATCCTGTTTAAAATTCTTAAATATCTTTCTTTAAGGCAAAGTAATTACATTTTATGTTTTAGTCACTTTCATTCCACGCGTGATGTCCCGTTTCACATGAGCATGGTGGGTTGTTTGAAATTCCTGCGCGAGGCATGTGCCGAGACGTTACGACCCTATCGACCAATCAGGATTTTTCAGTCACGCCGCCGACATCGGCTTTTCTGCGACATGAGCTCCTTAAAGGCCTGTTCACACATGCAGCGGAGCGCTACAATCATAGCGCTGACCTACGCGCTAAGCGCGTGCTGGGCGGGAGCGTTCACCAGCTTTGTATCGCACCGTCAAAACTGTTGCCCATGGCAGATTAATAAATAGCAGACGACACGTGAGTAGCGCGACATCAGCGCTTCGCCGTACAGTGAGAACCGGCCTCAACGCCGTCGCGTTAAGGAGCCCGCGTAGCTGTCACGTTAAGGAGCTCACGTCGATGATTTAACGCTGTCGCGTTAAAAATCACTCGAGTGCTGCAAGGGTGGCGCTCATTTGCAAATTAAATTGACCAACATCTCGTCGAGAACAAACCTCAACAGCCAGGCTTAGCGTGCAAGCTTGTCCTGTATGAGCAAAACGTTCGGCTTGGGCAAGCGCTATTTTGGGTCAGATTCAATCTGGAGTGCGAAGGTGCGTAGACCAGAGTGAAAAAATTTCGATTACTCTTTTTCTGCACGATTAGTCGCATGCATCGCGGCGCTGAGTGTAAACAATGTTTGGTTAGGAAAACAAGCATTGTGATTGACGCTCTGTGTTTCTATAAAAGATAGACTGAAAGGGATTGTCCTAAAACTTTCGTGACATTTTGAAAATTCGTTATGGCTTAGCTCAGATGTGTCGTTCTCCATATATATTTATTGTGAACCGTATTTCGTAAACCATATTTCATGATATATAAGGCCACGAGGTGTCCATTTAATGATTTTGTGTGCTGTAATTAATCCTTACTTAGCTCAAGGACACAACCACGATTTAACTTTTTATTACTGCGACGCAAAGCAAAGCTGTACCAATCACGGGTATTTTATGCGACCTACCACACTTCGCGACAACATTTTATACCGTGTAAATAGATCAGCTCAGGACAGGCAAGGGACAGTATAGTTCTAAATTTCAAGCTGATCTATATTAACAGGTATGTACCAAGAAGCTCCACTCTTTCCTGTTGTACTTAAACATTTTGATTCAGGCAAAATATGTATGACCCGTAAACAAAGGAATGTTGAGTCGTATGAACACGATGTTATGTACGTTAATGTAGATTTTCTTTTACTGTTGCGTGAAAATTAATACCTGAATTTCATATTTCGGGTACCTGAAAATAAAAATTTATTCCACGGATGATAGAAGAAACTATAAAACTAATGGCTTCAAGGCGTAAATAGTATCTATTGCCAGAACAACGCGGGAAATATATTCTCAATTTAGCGGTTCAAACCGGTTCGAACCGGTTTGAACCGGTTTGAACCGTTATTTTTTGCTCACCGGAACTAAATTGGAACCGAACCAAAAGCTGTGAACCCGAACCCGAACCGAACCGATAAAAATTTCGGTTCGACACTCTGGTCACAGGTATGAGGTGGATTAGAAAGGCGTGAGATAGTCATGCTTTTGCATTTGCTTACGTTTAAGGACATCAGCAATTAGTTACACCAGTTAGAAATGTTGTCAAGGTCAGAATAAAGGAGATAATGATCAGATTGGTTGATTATTTCTCGGTAAAGAGCACAGTAGTCAGCAGACAACTTTATGGAAGAGTTAATGCGGTCGGGAAGATCATTAATATATATTAAAAACAACAAGATACCCAAAACAGAACCTTGAGGGACGCCAGATTTTACGACAGATAAAGGTGAGTTACAGTTGTTCGCAGTTAAAAATTGGGTGCGCTTTGTTAGAAAGCATTCAAGATATTTTAGGATGTTAGGGTCAATATTTAGGGTGCTAATTTTAAGAAGTAATAAATGATGGGGCACCTTATCAAAAGCTTTTGCGAAGTCGAGTAAAATGCAGTCAAATGATGCTCTATGATCGAGGCCTCAGGTTATGTTATGGGCAAAACAGAGTAGTTGTGTTTCACACGAGTAATGTTTACGAAATCCGTGCTGAAGTGGGCTGAAACATGAGTTCGATTCGAGAAATGACACCATGTTTGAATATATTACATGCTCTAGGAGTTTACAAGGGATGCTCGTTAGTGAAATGGGTCTGTAATTAAGAGGAGACTGTGCGTTACCATATTTATGCAAAGGAACCACCTTCCCCACCTTCCAATCCTGCGGTACTAGATAACACTGAATAGACTGCAAAAATATTTGCGACAAAAATATAGACGAATAAACCTCAGTGTTTCTTAAGAACTTCGAATTAATTCCATCAGCGCCACAAGAAGAGGAAAGTTTCAAATTCTGAATTAAATGCATAATTCCCACTGAATCAATAACAATTGGGTGCATTGGAAAAAAATGGCGAGAAGATACTTGAGGCACAGCACTAGAAGGAGGGTCAGGGCCCGTTTGCTCGAAGCGCTAACCGCGGCTAAAGTTAGCCGCAGTACCTAGGAGAGGGATTTTAAATCACGTGACTGGCTCGGTAGGGATGGGGGAAACATGGCGGTGCCCGGTGAGTGAGCGCCGCTCGCTTTGGAACACATATGTCGTTGTAGCTGCAATATCGAGCCCGCTAGTCAGCAACGAATTGGTGCAGGAGGCTTTCGCTTTGCATTTCCTGACTTAAATCTCAAAGCATGAGCAGTGACCTCGCCGCCTTTTTTAGATGGCCTTTTGATTCTGGCCAATCTTAAGCCTAAATAAACGCGATAATTGTCGGCATGGCAACGTCTTTGGAAAGTGAAAGACTCTGCACTCCTTGAGCGCAAGCAGCAATCGGTATCCGAGCAGCAGCAGCAAGAAGCAGACAGCGTCTCAATAGACCGTTTTTCTAGGTTTCCCCAAGCGCCGAGGTGCATGCTCCGAGTGTAGTTACACGCGCTGCACGTGCTGGCGTCTGCAGTAGTAATTGTTCTAAAGCAAAAAGTCTAAAACAAATTTTGCCTTGCACGCGCGTTCGTCAAAGCCTTAATATGATTATTTACTTCGAATCTTTTATAAGAGGAAGAGCCAGCGCGCGTGGACCGTAGAATTACACTTCTAGCGTTCTCCTCGATGCTTGGGTAATTTAGAAAAAGTTCTATATGGACGCAGTCTGCTTTTGTGTGCTATCAATACCCGGCCGATTGAGTCAAGGCAATCCACTTTCCAAAGACGTTGCCATGCCGACAATTATCGCGTTAATTTAGGCTCAGAAATGGCCAGATTCGAAAGACTATCTAAAAAAGTCGGCGAGGTCACTGCCCATGCTTTGAGATTTAAGTGAGGAAATGCAAAGCGAAAGCCTCCTGCACCATTCGTTGCTGACTAACGCGCTCGATATTGCAGCTACAACGACATATTAGTTCCAAAGTGAGCGGCGCTCACTCACCGGGGCACCGCCATGTTTCTCCGCATCCCTACCGAGCCAGTCACGTGATTTTAAAAACCCTCTCCTAGGTACTGCGGCTAATTTTAGCCGCGGTTAGCGCTTCGAGCAAACGGGCCCAGAAAAATGAATACGAAAATACATCGTTTAACACTGAGCAACAGTCTTCAGTACGGATGACCTGAAAATTCATATCTACAAGAGATATAACGTTTTTTTGTGTAGGTTTTATAATCTTCCAAAACTGAGCAGGATTGCAGGAAAGAATCGAGGGGAGGGTATTGTTAAGGAAAATGTGCTTCGCCTCTTCGATAGCGGTGCGATAAGCGCGCAGACTGTCTTGATATGCGCTCCAACGAATAGGATTGTCTATGCGTTTCGCTAGACGAAAGAGTCGTTTTTTTTTTGTTGAGCAACCTTTTAAGAGCGGTGGTGAACCAAAGTGAACGTTGTTTATTGGAGATGATACGAAGTGGTATATATTAGTGAATTAACGACATGACGTTTTCTCTGAATAAATTCCAATTACATTCTACCGTGCGTTCGAAAAAACCAGGCATATATTCATCAATGAATAATTCAAGCTCGGTATTAATTTCTGAATAATCTCCTTTTTTGTAGTCTCTAATTGTTTTGACCTTAGTACCTTGACGAGAAATGTGCCCGGTTATAAAAAAGTGCATGAAGCAGTGGTCACTTAAGCCAGGGAAATATGAAAGTGAGTGAACAAGATCTGGTGCTGTAGTTAGAATGAGGTCAAGTATGTTAGCTGATGTAGGACCAGATCTGGTAGGTTGATTCACAAGCTGTGTTAAATTAAAGTCTAAACACAAGTTTACAAAAGATAAGCCTTCGGCTGACGTTCCACTGACGGCGGGGCAGGACCCTAACCAATTTATTTTCGGAAAATTAAAATCGCCCAAAAGAAATAAAGGAGAAAAGGAAACTTCAAGACCAGGCCACTTAGGACATCATGTAATTGTTCACAGAAAGCCGATGTTTCGCATGGAGGTCGATAGCACTCACAGAATAGTGCATTTTGGTGATTCAGCTGAACAGAAACACAAACGAACTCAAGAGGGGAGCTAAGTACGACCATATTAGATACGAGATGACGAGCTACCGCAATAAGAACACCTCCCCCAGATTTAACATCACGATCATAGCGATAAATAGTGTAATCTTTTTCGCAGTCAAGAAGTTCGGCATTATCTATTTTCGCAGACAGCCAAGTTTCCGTCAAGACGACAATGTCAGCTGAGCAGTCATCTAGGATAGACGATAAAGCATCTCGTTTATTAACCATACTGCTGACATTTGAGAATAGAATTGACAAGTCACTTTGTACAGGCTTAGAGTGCGTGTTCTTTTTTAATATAAAGGGGCGTCATCATCACCAGCTGAAAACGTAGACGGATTCGAGGTTTGAGCTCTGGCTGAGTCACTGTTTGATTCCAGTTCACATACTGAGTCAGTAGCCAGTGAGTATACATAGCATTTCTTGCTTATGAACAGCTTGTTACAACGTATGGTGAACTGATGACCGGTCTCTTTTCCAAAATCAAACAGTTTTTTACGCACGGTTCTTGTCGCCCTACAGAAGTCTTCGTTCACCGATACCCCACTTTCCTTAAGTTTCTTTTTTGATGCCAAAATGCTATGACGGAACTTAAACGACAAAAACTTGACAATAATAGGTCTGCATTTCCCGGGGACAAATCTGCCCAGTCAGTGGGCGCGCGATATACGGTCGTCCGTACATTCCAAGGTCAAATTGAGCGCAGTGTTCAGAATGTCACAAACTTTTTCTTCTGACTGTGCCCAAGTCTCGGCACCATTGTCAGCAATACCATGAAAAATCAGGTTCTCTCTGTGTGAGCGATCTTCGAAGTCATCAAGCCGTTGGCTCAAAACTGTGACTTGAGGGTTATGACCTTCAGTTATTTGGCCTACGGACGGACGAACACTTTCTTCGACAGCGGATAGCCTGTTGTCTATGTCGGAAATCTGTTGCTCAAGTGAGAGTTGGACCTCTTTTAGTTCGTTGAGGGAAGCCATAACTTGTTCATGTTTTGCATCCACTTTATTGTGCAGGGATCTGATTAAAGAAAGCAGCTCGATTGTACTGTTTGCCAGGGTCCTCTTTAGTAGGCCCAGGGTTCAGTTCTATGTCGCCAGACATAAATAACAGCTTCATCATATTAACATACTCGCAAAACAAAGAAAACAAGACTTGTGGGCATGGAAATAACAGCAGGCAAAATTTGTTTGATTTTTTACGGTAGAGGGAACAAGTTGAACCCACCTGCACCAAAAAGCGGAACGGTGTATGATACGTCTGCATCGTCGCTGTATTTCCATGCCCACTGAAGGAACGCAGGGGTCGCTAGCGGCTTATAAAGAGTGCTGGTGACGCGTCAGTCGATCCCGATGGTGGCGCCGTGATGAGAGATTGGTAGTCATCCTCGAAGAGAGGTGTTGGTGCCGGGCATCGAAGCAGATCCATTGCCGCGGGCGTATGGTCACTCTTGTCCCTGACTTGCGGTTGTTGAAGCGGGGATAGCTGCAGAGTCACGGTGTCAGCGGGTGTGCCGTTCCACGTGACCAAGACAGACAGAATCTGCACCAAAAAGCGGAACGGTGTATGATACGTCTGCATCGTCGCTGTATTTCCATGCCCATATCGCGTGCGGACGTATAAACGTTCGCACGCGATAAAAAATGTTTGAACAAAACAGGTGTACCAACACACTTTCGGAAGTAAAGTTCCTCGCAAAATTCTTTGCTGACATTCTCACCCATTCGTTGCAAATAATTTTACGCCAATGGAACTTCTGTAGAAACATCGGTTCGAGAATAAATGGTTCTAGTACCCTCTCTCTATTCCTCGTGGCCGAGCAGAGAGGGAAGATGGTTTCTTTGTGTCAACTTCGGGGCAGAAGATTACGCACGATGGGAACAAAGGCAAGTTTGGGGGAGCCGTATCTAGGTCACAGCGGTTCAACGGTCAAGCAGAATTTGGCTGACGTTTTGGGTGTAGAACGTGTGGGAGAGGTCCTGCGCGCGCGTTGTTTGCTAGCCACTTAGTCTCGAACCCAGTCGCTTTTCTTGGTGGCAGCACATATTCGCCAAAAGGATCAATTTATCATTGTTGTTGGGTGGCATACCGGGTGTCCCAAGTAGCGGCCATGCTTGTTAAATCAACCGCAAATTTCGGTTTCTTAACCTATAGCGCTACGATTTTGTGCAGCGTTTCCCACAGATGGTGCATTTTTTATTTTTTGTAAAATTTGCAAAGAGCGAAGTTACCCGAGGAAAAAGTCAAGAAAGTAAACGGCTTAGCTCCTGTGAAAACACAGCGAAGCCACCGGACTTCAAACAGTACGGCGCCGTTTCAGACGGGAGACAAGAGATGGCGCAAGCGGTCGCGACGCCAACTGCCTCAAACGTACGAGGATACGTCGCTTTAGCAGACGATCTTTTCGACTCGAAAGCGGTGCGCGTTCCGCAGGCGGCGACAGACTCAGAAACAAAAGCAGGCCGGTAACAACAAGAAACTGCAAATCAGACGACGTACATACTATGAAAAAATAAACAGTCAAAATAACTCGACAAACCATTTTTCTAATCGATTATGTGTCCATTCAACGTGTTTTATTAGTGAGATAATAAAATAATGCATTTGCAACTTATATAAAAAAAGGTCGCGCCGCTTTTGAGTCGAAAAGATCGTCTGCCAAAGTCGCCGGCTCTCGGCGCCGTATGCTCGTTCGTTGGCGGCAGTTGGCGTCGCGACCGCTTGCGCCATCTCTTGTCTCCCGTTCGAAACGGCGACGTATTGTTTGAAGACCAGTGGCTTCGCTGCGTTTCCATAAAAGCTAAGCCTTTTTTTTCTTTTTTCTCGAGTAAATTCGCTCTTTGAAAAGTTGAAAAAAAAATGACATTATATGTGGGCAACACAGTACAAAATCGTAGCGCGATAGGTTAAGAAACGAATTTTGCGGCCGATTTAAAGAGCCTGGTCGTAATTTGGGACACCGGTAGATAAGAAGAATAAACAAGTGAATAAAGTCTACAGGACCTAAGAGAGACACGCATATAGACGTCACTTAGCAGCGCAGGTGAATCATGTATACCATTTGCGATCTTTTACAGAGACATCAATCTACGGATCAATCTCCTGTTGTGCAACGTGTCCCATTTCATGAGGTCACAAATACTTTCGTAACTGCAAGAAATATTTGTTCGAAAATAACGATCAAACAATAAAATAATGAATTTATTTAGAACACGATAAAAGGAAGAAAACACATGGTGCTATAGATAATTTGGCATCCTTGAAATAAGGATCACGTTAAATTTCACGTCAATTAATCACCCTAATGAAGTTCTATAGGTTGATAGATATTCCATATGACTGCGCATCATTGAAGAAAGCAAGCGTAACCAACAAAACTGGTATATAAAAACTGCATGATATTCGCGTATTTTGGCTTCTAGAGTTCTAAAGGAAGCCTTGGTAATAAAATTCATGTGATGAGTAAAATGAATCGCCGTATACACAAAAAACTACCAGATCACAGATGAACTCAACACAAATACTATCCGTGCAATTAAATAACATAAAAACAATTCATAATTATTCAGTTTCTAGAATGACATACCTCTTGCTTTTCAGTATTTTAAAAATTGGCTACTTGAAAAAGAAAAAAAAAACGCCAGTTCGAAATAGAATATATATCACACTAAAATGATTCACATTCTTTAACCACTTTTACTACTGAAAGAATATAATCTCATCAACATGTAACAACATTATGTTCTTAATACAAAAAGCGAGATCATTCAGAGAAATTGAAAACAGTAAAGGACTGAGGATTTTGCTTTGGGAAAACAAGATGTAGATAAATGTAGGGGAGATAATTGACTGAACACGTGCAGAAAGTTCACTCGATGAGATAAATACCTATCGAAAAGACGACAGTGTGTAGTAGACAGGCCTTAACCAGGGCTTTCACTCAACAGTACTCGATCAATTACTTTATCAAAAGCGTTTGTACTTATAAAAGTACACTACAACAGCTTGTCTTATGTCGTTTTCATAAGGTACTACTTGACTCAGGAAGGAACATCGTTTTGCTACTGCAGAGCGGACTGTCATAAACCATGTTGATCAGGAATAATCTTCCGGCCAGATTATCCATAGAGGCGAGTGTACAGAAAAATGCCATATGCATTCGACAAACTACAGAGGAGGGAGACAGGCGGATAGCTGTAAACTATAAATCGATCACCCGATTTGTGTAAAAACAAAATTGGTTTGTGTGTGCGTTCATACAGCCTGAAGTTGGTCTGTTTCATTGAGCCACTTGTCTGGTAAGCTCTAGATGAGAAATTTAGTCAGTGCAGTGCAAACCGCTAGCCTTGGGTCAAATGAGAGTTTTAGTTGATCGTTGCGATGACTCCGATAACGATACCCGATACTCTGCCTCCGCCTTTGCGCTTACATATACAGTATCGTTATCGGGGGTATCGGAGGTATCGGAACGATCTACGAAAACTCTCTACTAACGTGCATCACGCAGTAGTGATAGATCGCCCGCACCCCGTCACGATTCTCATTCTGATGGAAACGGGGAGGGTGGGAATTGATCCCAGCCTATCTATGCTGGAACGCAAACTACATGATGTAGAAAACTGCATCGGGCACTGATTGGCTCTTCTCTCGGGTCACGTGACATGACGTTGAAATGTAGTTTTTCCTCTGCAGTGCAAGCTATGCTCCTAAAATGATGCAGTTGGCGGTGACGTCAAAATGTCGTCACGATGCACTTTGACGATGCAGTTAACTGAGTGGTCGAGACGAAGCCGGAGATCGTTCTGCATCGTAAAAGATGGCGACCCTAACATGTGCATCTCTACTGTTGGGTTTGCCAGCGGATCGAGTTTTTAGAGATCACCGGGATGCTTTCGAGACGAGCGATGCGAGGTTTGTGGGCGAATACCGGCTGACCAAAGGGGTGACTCGCTGGCTGTGCGACCAGCTTCGCGGAAAGCTCCAGCGGCGTCGCGAAGGGCCCCGTGTGCTGACGGTCGAACTACAAGTCTTCGTAGCTCTAGAGCTTCTACGCCGCTTGCGGCTTCCAGCGAATTGTCAGGAGCGATGAAAACATTGGTGTTAACCAGTGCTCTGTTAGTCGCGTACTTGTTGATGTCACCAACGCTACCATCGACTGCCTCGGATCGAAGTGGCTGTGTTTCCAGCAAACTCAAGCGGAAAAGGCGCTCACAAAAAGGAAGTTATACGAGCGATGCAAGTTCAGCGGCGTGATCGATAAATATTCTAAATACTCTTACACGATACCACACGATTGTGTCTTTGTTTAGCGGCTCACTTTGAGTGCAATGCCCGTAGGTATGAAGACTCGATGCGAAAGGCTCACAAGCAAAGTCACGACTTACGCATGCACAGTCACGCCCAGACTTGCAGGAAGCTTTTCACGCGTTCATGAACAAAGGAATAAAATGTGTGACAAATGCATGATACATAACAAACATATAACACTAGATTATTGAGCTAGTTCGTTCATACTATATATATATATATATATATATATATATATATATATATATATATATATATATATATATATATATATACTTCATTTTAAGCAACAACTTCAGGTAGGGCCAGCTGAACTAGAATAAACATACACATAAAGAGAAAGACTATACACACCGTGGGACTAACAACTGATTTTCTTTTTCCTTCTCTTCTACTATGACCCCAACTAGAAGGAAATGTTCTCTTTTGCTTCTTTTATGCTTCCTACTTCATCGAAAAATTTAACCCCCGAAGAAACATTTCTTTTCTCGTGCAGCACGAGAGCAGTTGCACTAACGCAGTCAAACAAAGAAAAAAGTAAAATTTGTTGTTAGTCGTTTCTACAGCAGGGGTGCTATTCTGGTCGCAAACGGTACCTTTCTAGTTGTGACGTATCGAGAAAGAAGGGGCGGAGCCTCAAACTAGAAAGATTCTTGTTTGAGGCTCCGCCCCAACGTTCGGGTTCACGCACGCGGTCAGCTAGAAATTGACGATCCCCCTACGTCGCGATGACGTGTCCACGCAGTTGGGGCGCAGAAATCCCCGCATTTCCCCCTGTTCTTTTTGTTATCTTCTTTCTTTCCTCCGGGAGTTAGAACGAGCGCATAACAGAGAAAAGGCTACCTTCCGGAAAATGGAAGGAAACAGAGAAAAATAATATAATCCTTTTATAAAATACGAAAGATTATTTCAATAATTATGACGTAAAGTAAATTTTGCTAAGATATCTCTGCTTGTTTTCTTGAAGTCTTTCGCTACGGTCTTTGAAAACAAACATGGCGAAAACCGCGGTAACGACCTTGTGGTGTTCGTGTCTCGTTTGCGTCGTTGCTTTCCCTGTTTCTGCACGATACGTTGGCATTACGAGAAGAAAATATTATGTGAAGGCACGCTGCAACACCGATCATCCTTTGTGAAGCCGCCGTGAACATAAGCTGCAAATGAAATGTCCTGTTTGCCTGTGAAAGAGACTCCAAACTGACGACGACTCTGTGGTAATATATGACAAGTCATGAGATCGACGCAGAGTGCACCGGTTGTGAACATGCTGTGGATGATGCACGAAAGTTTCTTCGTGCAGTTTTAATAATGCTTTGCTCCCTTTGCTCACTGCAGTGATTACGACGGTAGTCCCCACAAGCCATGCTCTTCTCTTTCGGCGCCGAAGAAATGGACGCGACCGCGTAATCTCGGGCAGTCTTTTTACGTATTTTTTTTATTTGCAGAAAAGCTCGTGCGAAAAAATAAAAACGGCCACGTTTTACACGTCCCTACATAGGTACCTCGCTATCCCATTGGCTTCATTTCGCGTGACGATTCAACGCTATTTGCCATGGAAACGTTCGTGAAACTAGAAAGCCTCTGTTTGCCGCTAACAGTCATTTTTCGAGTTCGGGTTGTGACGACAAAATGACGTAAGAACAAGAATGCACGAGAGTATTTGCATTGTTTTAACTCGACAACCATACCCTTGGCGAGAGAAACTCGAAAGAACATGGCCGCGATGCTCGTCGGATCGACCGCGGCTGGGGTTTGACATGCGATCGGTCACTTGATCAACGCGCACACGAATGCTTTCGTGCTGTTGGATGAGCCCATTCGGCGGCAGTACCGCGTCAAAGAGCACAGTGAGCTGGCGTTCAACGTCTCCGATATAACACTTGGCGAGATGCAAGACTTGGCTTCTATTTGTGCCGGTGTTATGAAGCTTGAAAGTGGTGGTGTTGTTGTGGCTCGGACGGTCGCCTTGCTGAGATTATGAATACGGTAATAGACCTTCATTCAGCGTTGCCATGCGTCAAGATTCAAAACCTCACCTTGACACAAAGTGAAACGACGCTTCCGCGAACACCGAGGCAGCAGCCAACGGTCTGAGAAAGATATGTGCCGCCGCCAAGACCGCCAGCGATCGCCCCAACGGCAAGAAAACAAACGACAAGCTCATTGAGGTTTGTGTAGTGCTGACTGCTGATTCAATGGACGACAAAGGTGAATAATGTAAATCGCAATGTACGTTTGCCAGCGTTTTGCAAAACTAACGCGTCTCGTTGAAAATTTAATTTGTGGAATTCGTTAACGCCTTGAAAGTTTGACAGGGACCGCATTGTGAACGCAGACTTCACACAAGAGTTTTCTACAGTGTGTGCTTTGCCTGCATGCATATAAAGACAGAAACACTGCCTATATGGTGCATAAAATAAAGAAAATTTCGCTTATCTTGATAATGTTGACTATCTATTGAGTGCTCTTGATAGTATACTGGCGTAGCCAGGAACTTTTGGGGGGTGAGGGTGGAGGGAGGTTGAGGTGACTGGGATGTTCATGACTTCGGGGGGGGGGGGATTTGTGTGTATATTCTAGTGCCCGCCGGATTTGGGGTGGGAGGGGCGAAGCCCCATAATCCGCCCCCTCACCCCCCCCCCCCGGCTAGCTTCGCCACTCGCTGATACCATAAGGGGAGCATCCTACATTCACAGGCTGCCCTAAGCCTGTGCATAGCCACTGAGCTCGTACCATAATGGCAAGATAGTTGCTGACATTCTTCACGTTACGTAGCAGTTCTTTTTTAGTACATATGCTCGCTTTTCCTTCACACATCTACTCTTCTTCCGCTTGTCGTTTATGCTTGATGGTGATAAGTCAACTGTGCGTATTTGCTCTGCATCACAGGCAAATTTCAAAAATCAAGCTCACACTACTCTTTAATTTCAATGAGTTACTGTCACTTTTGAAACGACAATCTATTTAATTGGTATCATAACCTTTACAATAAACACACGTGTGTTGAATGTAGGACAATTGTATTTTTATTGTTTTTCTTGGTCACGGAGATGACAACCATCCACAAGATTGCACTGGCTACATTTCTCGTCTACAGTGGGTAACAACGTTACCATACTCTGTCAGACTAAACTCCTGCAGTCTAAACAACTAACGATTCATTTTAGGACACACCTGTTCGTAGTTCAATGCAGGGCATAGAAAAGTGTTTCTTATGACTGTCCGATGACTGACATGCAATTCCAGAAGCTTGGTGTGAAAAGGTAAAATATCGAATTGATACAATAAAATGCCATCAGCAACCCATCCAGATTTTATTGCGTGATTGACAGTAGCTACAAACCGCAACAAATGGTAAACTGAAGACATAAGTACTAAGCGTGCACTAACTTCGAAGCGGTAGAAACCCTGAAGTTTTAACGTCAACTTACCACCAAGTTGTTAATAGCAAAGTGGTGTTTGCGTCAAAGTGTTGGAGTCCTTCAGAACGGTGACGGTCTCCTTCAGACCGATGATGATGGTTTCAGTTAGATTCTAGGTTCAGTCAACGCACCCCACGACGTCGATGTGCTTGTCGTGGTGGCGACAAAAGCCTTCTTTCGCACATGCCTCAGCTGCCTCGGTCCGGGGTTTTGTCGACCCAGCCGTCTCTTCCCAGCCGGTTGACAGCGACACTCGCGACAGCCATCACGGCTCTGATCACCATCCCCTGGGCATTAGCTATGTGATCATAGGTGGAAACCGCGCCCTTGTAGTTCCCCGCTGCGAAAAATACCAGTGCGAATCAATTAGTCTGCTGCTGCTCGACGATCATCATCTCTCATCGGCGCCGTCTCTCGTCGCGAAGCTGGTCACACTGCGATCACACGGTGCTTATCGACAAGCGGTATTGTCGTCAGAAACAGTCGTCGTGCATCGCGAAGGCAGCCGGGTGCTCGCGGAAAACCCGTCATTGTACGCGTTGGTCGAGAGATCGTTGCGCAACAAGCATCGCCGCCATTTTCTACGCTCTAGAATCCTGCCCGAAGCTTGTTCCCCTTCGTGCAATAAATCAGAAGTTAAAAGCACGAGCACATCACCCCGAACGATGCTTGCACGAACGTTGGCTTGCACTGCGCAAGCGCGCCTGCTCGACAGGGACGTTGAAAGCTCGGTGCACGTTCTTGTAGCTCCTACACCCGCACTAGCTCGCACTCATAGTGAAACAGAGAGTACGGTGTGTCGATTAATACCGCAGTTAATCTAGTTACGCGACTTCCGCTATGTGCTACGTAGGTCGGACGTGGTCATACGTCACTTTGTCGTCACTGTCCGAACACGAAGAGCGACAGTTACGGCAAACGGTTGCTTTCGTGTTTCGCGAACGTTCCCATAGAAACCGCGTGGAATTATCGCGCGGGCTGTGGCCAATAGGAGCGCGCGGTTCGTAGGGGGAGGAGTTTTCGAGAAACACGAACGTGACCGTTTGTGACCAGAATAGCACCCAGGAGGTTAGTCTGCCAGAACATGGCGACATTGTTGCCCACTGTAGATAAGCAATTTAGCCAGTGCAGTACGACTGCTAGCCTGGGGTCTTTAACGTGCGTCACGCAGTAGTGATAAACGACCACACGCCGGTACGATGCTCATCCAGATCGAAACGGGCAGGAGCGGGGATTGAACCCAGGATCCCTGGGTTCTGCAGCGCGAGCTTTCGCTCCACGTGCTCCGAGCTGGTGTGCGCTAGCCCACTCGGAGATTCTTTGAAATTCCCTGTAGGGAAAAAAGAACGATGTAGTTTCAACTCAATCGCCACTGTTCGGCGACGTCACCGGACACGTCACGGTTCAGTTCTCTTCCGATGTAGTTTGTTGGCAATGGAGATTAGGCTCCTCCCACCGGGCACGTCACGATGCAGTTTCTCCACCGCTTTTTCCAGCATAGACAGACAGATTCCCTGGGTTCTGCAGTTCGAACTTTCGCATCACGTGCTCCGAGCTGATGTGTGCTAGCCCAGTCGGCCCACCAACCCCACTCTGATGTATGCAATGCAACGATAACCGAGCTCTTTCATACGGCAGGAAATGTTTCAGATTCAAGTAATCAGTTAAATATATGTACCAAACCTCGACAAATTAGTTGAGCACAACCGTTTGCTACAAGACTTGGAATGCTATCTTTGTTAGTCATACCCACGGTAGAAGAAATAAATTTAGGTGATGACTCTTGCCGCTCTTCCCGCGTGGAGCGAGCGACCAGATTGTGTTCGGAGCAAGCCTAGAACAGGAGTAGTTAGTTCCGCGCCGCCACAGAGGGCGCTGAGCTACGAGCAGCGTGGGGGTGAGGTCCCTCCTCGGTGGCCACGGTGTCGGCGGCGTAGCGTGCTCTGCTTTTTACTGTGTGGTGGTGCGGTTGGTGTGCAACCAGTGGCTGGCCTCGTGTTTTACTTTAGTGCTCTGTTGATCACAGGCGCCACCATCGTGCACGAAGGTGAGCCTAAACCCTAAGAAGAAAAAGTTATGCTATGATGATGGGATATACGGGCTTCGTTCCCAACCGCGATTCGGGGAACCGAAACTGTGGAGAGCGAGTGTCCTTGTATAAAGGTCCATCGAATGACGCTCGCCTTTAGCAGTGGCGTCGTGCGATGCCGAGGGCCGATCGCAAGTTACTAGCTAGTCTCCTCATCTCGTTGACCAAGTGAAGACCAAGCTTGACAGTCTAATTTCTGTCGAAGACTGGGAATGCGAAGATGTCTGAACAGAAAAGGCTGAAGGAACCAAAGCTGTCTACTGCCTACTATATTATGTAATTGTTTTTTCTGAGTGTGATAATGAATACGTTATACGCTGCCCTTGCATTCCGTTCCGCTTTCGGCATCGACAAGAGCACTTCTGCTGAAGCAGCATTGACAAACGTGAAGAACAGAGGAGGCCTTATACACCCCAACAGGAACCTTTTCCAGCTACCAGAAAGCGAAACAGTTAATGAATGAAAATAAAAGCTACCAGATTGTCTACTGAGACACAATCTACAGTGTTCTTGACAGATGCACAAAAACGTTTCCTTGCGGTGAACACAAAGACGAAACAATTGCTCAGTTGCTCCACTACTAAATCAGTATGCGAAAGCGACAACACTGTAAGCATACTACCATGAGTATGAACAAAGAAGCTCAAGAAAAAAAAGAAATCAGCAAAGTAGTGGTCGTCTTAGTTAAGAACGTTCGCGAGAAACGCATGATTTAAGATATGGCGTCCTTTGGTAGTATGCAGTGAACTCAACTTCTGTGTACATATTGAACCAAAAATATTTCTCAGGTATTTTTTTACCTGGATTATGAGTGTATAGATAAAATGTCATTTATGTCCTATAACCGCTACTACTCTTCGACTTTCAGACACTGTGTTATCATTTAGGTTAGCTGTGTCATCATTTCAGTCCCTATGTCATTATTAATAAAATGTTTTCTGCTCACATCGTTTGTATGTACCACAGTGCCAGTTGACATCGTTTGTAGAAACCTATTGTAAAACTAACACCTTTCTGCGCATGAAAATAATTATTTAGGCACCACTATGTAACATTATTAGTGTATATTTTTTCAATAATAAGGAAGGAGCAAGGTTGGAAAATATCCTGGACCTCCTATAAAGCTACGCAATGTGTGTAACCAATATACGGAACTGTTACCAAACATGCGAGCACGACCCAGCTCTTGAAGGGAATTATATTAAGTTACTCTGAAATATTGAAGCCCTGTAGATTTATCTAAAAGTTTTATAATTATACCAGTATTTTTTACACGTTGAGTCATCATTGGAAGTTCTCGTTTAAAAACAGCTACCGCACGGGGAAAATGCAACCAGTGCCAATGCGCCAACATAAATTTATTATTTCACCACGCAGTACACAGGAACCGAGTAAAGAATGCATAATTTCCTTCACAAGCCCTGGATACGAGCCTTCACAAACTCCTCTATACTTGGAGGCCATCTATCCCCTTGCGAGTAAAGCGCGCTTGCTGCGCCAAACACAATGTGGCCGCCGCGTCGGACAGGGAGCCATCACCTAAATGTATTTCTTCCACCGTGATAATACCGCGTTGTTCAGTCGTCATCAGCACGTGCGCCTTTTGTCAGCGATATAATTGACACAGCACCGCCCTCGCGTCTCAGATATAGTAGCCACTCAGTCGCATGCATCGTCACTTTGGCCTCAGCGACAGCATCATTGCTAGCCCGTGGCTGAAATCTTCTTCTTTTATTTTCAGCTTAGTCTTGCATTTGAATTTGCTATACACAATTATCGTCACATCTAGTATGGCCGAAAACAGTTTCGCCGCCGCCACATTAATGGAACACGTTCAAAATATAATCGTTACCGTTTCCCGGTGTACTTTTGCCTCAACGCTATTTTTTACTGTTTTTATTTTTGAACGTTTTCTCTTTGTCGCCATACCGGACGTCGTGTTTCCGATCAGGAATTGACCTCGTAAGTGATGACGTCACAACATGGCGTCTGGGTCCAAACAAACCGTTGCTAGGGGCGTTGCTATGGACTAATGCATGGAGACTCCACATGAGGCTAGATTTTCGCTTACGAGTAAGTAAACAATTTTTTGTAATCAACTTAACTTCTTGAGATCTAATTATGAAGATGATCTTGTCGTCTCAGTTTCGTATCGCAACCATGAAAGCCATTTCTGAAGTCTTACACTCCGCTTTGCTTTGGTAGCAGACGACACGATAGATTTGATGGCCTCTGTTGCAGCGGGCGTCTTCATTCAATTGCGTCGGTAAACGAGCGACAAAAACAAGTGCATCACCATAACCGTAAAAACCTCCGCAATGTGCGTTTTTTTTCTGTGAACAACCCAGTTTAGTTACGAGGGGTGAAAATGCAGTAAAATCAAACCACGTCATGCAGATTAGTTACGGCGACGATCTGAAGTGCATTACCGGCGTAATGCAGGCTAGCATGATAAACAAATCGTACGCCGTCGAGGTAAGTCGTTTGTTATTATTGTTATTGTGGTTGTCAGGTTATTAAAGAATTGCATGTCTATCGCGATTTCGCAGTATTTTTTCCCCCTCGGTATACATTAAATTCCGTGGATGTACTATTTTGGTGAAGATCTTTATCGAACCGGCGATGCGAGTACAATCTGTCATAAACTCACCTTATGTGTTTTTATCCAGTTCTTTCGCGCTTTGGGGTCTTGCGGAAATCTGAAGAAACTGCAAGAATCTTTCTCCACGCGATATATCCTCCTTGGTCACAACCAGGTATACGGAGCACCCTCGCATAGCGCGAGTCCGCAAACAAATTTTGAGATCTCAACCGTTCGCCTGAAGTGCTTTTCTCACGGGTGCAATGCGATCTTTTAGCAGACGATCATCTCGATCGACGCCCGGACTTTCGATAAACCATATTTTGCATGGCACCTTACTATGAAATCTTAGAAGTGTCTAAAACTCATTATATTTCAAACAAATGCGATGCCAGAATATCGTATTTTTTCACACGATTCAAACGACGGCCCCGGCTTGGCCAGCCGTCGTGCGGCAGACGGCGTACTTCTTGCATTCGTCGTCTGCTGCAGGCATCTTGAGGACCGCAAGTTGCAGTCGTAAATATTTCAGAAACGAGCGATTACCGCCACACTTCTGTCGAAACATATATGACATTCAAGCTTTCTATATCTGTGATTTTTAGAAGTTTAAAAACTACTCCTGATTTTTGAACGGTCGGGTTTTCGTAGCGAAACCGAGCCACATGTATACGTCCATAACAACGACCCTAGAAACGGTTTGTTTGGACCCATGACGTCACACTTACAGGGTCAATTGATGAGCTCGGAGGTTAAAACAAGTGTTTAATAAGCAGCATCGCAGATCGTTCCGCCTGGTTCGATCGCCCGCGCGTGAGTGTCCCCCGCGTGCCTCGTGTATCCCGTGCGTTGCCGATGGCCCCATTGTTCGCTTGGCGCCATCTGTGAAGAAAACGATAAGCGACACCTCCCTTTCTTGAGAAACGAGTCGCTTGCTTACAACTTGGGGCGCTATGGTGGTCTCAATGCTCGGCCACTCCGTGTGGTTCGGCAGGCTTCTCCTGAACTGCCTGCTTTGTCATTGCTGGCATTGTTTCCCTAAGTCGCTCCGTGTAGGTGTGCTCTTGTGCGACGCAAACTTCCACCAGCAGTCCGCACTATGGAAGATCTCGGAGTATGTGCAGGTCGCACAACGGTTCCTTGTTGTTGGGCCCTTTGTCTGATGTAAACTATTGGCCCTGGCTGCAAGGGTGATTTCCTTCTCACTCGGTGCCGAACATTGTAGTTCGCTGCTTCTTTTTCTCGGAGTGCTTTGTTCCGTTGTCGGTACCTGGATCCGTATCTCCATTTTGGTTCGAGTCTGTCAGGTATGGTCGGAATATTCGTTTTTAATCTTCGGCCCATGAGAAGTTCCGCAGGTGAGTAACCCTCGGGACCCGGCGTTGCTCTGTGTGCCAGAAGACCTTCGGCAACGTTGTCGGATTTCCTGAGGATGTTCTTGGCTGTTTGAACAGCTCTCTCCGCCTCGCCATTGCTTTGTGCGTAATGTGGGATAGATGTCACTTGCTCTACTCCCCAGTCACTCAGAAATCGTTTAAATTCAAGTGAACTGTACTGTGGGCCGTTGTCCGACCGAATCAAATCCGGGACGCCTTAACGAGCAAACAGATGATCGAGAACATGGGTGACATCCTTTGTTTGTGTCCCAGGAAGTTCTTCGAGTTAAAAAAACTTGAAGTAATAGTCAACAGCTATGATGTAATTCCTTCCCTAAAGGTGAAACAAATCAGTGCCATTTACTTGCCATGGACCTTCCGGGAGAGGAGTTTGGAACAACTCTTCGGTTGGTACTTGCCGGTGTCTCTCACAGGTAGGGCATCTGCTCACAAATACCTCAATATCCTGGCTGATTGCGGGCCACCATGCTGACTCTCTCGCCCTTGATCGACATCTGACGATCCCCTGGTGTCCTGTGTGAAGGCGTTTCAACACTTCCTGGCGTATTGTGGGGGGGGGGAAGACGAGTCTCGTACCTCTGAGCAGGAGCCCCTTTACTACTGACAGTTCGTCGGCCACGCTTGCATATTTACGTACTTCTGGTGTTAATATCTCTGCTTTTGGCCATTTTGTTGAACAGCAGTGCATGACGAGTGCAGTAGTTGCGTCTTTTTGCGACTCGGCTCTCGTCTTATTTAGCATCTCTGACGAGGCTGGCAGCTGCTGGATTGTCAAAAGTTCATTATCTTCGATGACTGAAATAAGGTTCTCACCAGAACACTTTAGTGGTTTTCGTGACAGCACGTCAGCAGTGTGCATGTACTTACCGGGTATTTGCGAGATTGTGAAACCGTACTCAAGTACTCTCATGCGAAACCGCTGGAGTCTAGGTGTCATTTCGTCAATCCGCTTCGTCGAGAACAAAGACACCAGTGCCTTATGATCGGTCTCGATGTGGAAACGCAATCCGAGCACGTAAATTCTGAAATGTTCGCATGCCCATGTGGCAGCGAGTGCTTCTTTTTCAACCTGAGCATACTTTCGCTCTGTAGGCGACAGCGCTCTTGAAGCGTATGCAACTGGCTGGCGTTTCCCTTCATCGTCTGTTTGGAGGAGCACGGCACCTAAGCCATATGACGACGCATCCGCTGCTATTGTCAGAGGCTTTCGAGAATCATAGTAACAGAGAACGGGAGTTGTCGTCATGTCTCGCTTGATCTCCTGAAACGCTCTCCGTTGAGGTCCGTGCCAACACCAACTTGTTTCGTTGAGAGCAGTTCTCTAAGTGGTTTTGTCTTTTCGGCCACTCTTGGAAGAAACTTTGGCAACGGATTGACCATACCCAGGAAGGATCTGAGCTCAGTTGTGTTCTATGGGGGTGGCATCTCCCGGATGGCTTCAGTCTTCTCAGGATTGGCGGTAATGCCATCACTGTTCAAGATGTGTCCAAGAAACTTGACTCGTGTCTTCCGAAATTCGCACTTGCGTGGATTGAGAGTCATTCCAGCTTCCTTGAGACGCTGAAATACGGCAACAAGCATAGCGTCGTGATCCGCTTTGTCCTTCACAAACACGACTATGTCATCTTTGTGGCAAGCCTGTCCAGGCAGTCCCTCCAGGATATGAAGCCTTTCTCTCTGGAAGAAATCTGGCGCTGTTGCGATGCAAAAGGGTAGCCGCAGGAATTGAAATATCCCAAACGGCGTGATGAATGTAGTCAAGATCTTGGGACTCCTCAGCAAGCGGTGTCTGCCAGTAGGCGGCGTTGGCATCCAGCTTACTGAACAGTTTGGCGTCTCCTACCTTTGCCAAGTTTTCTTCAACTGTTGGCATGATGACTCTTTCCCTGATTACATTCTTGTTTAGTTGTGTATAGTCCACGCAGATTCTAATCTCGTCATCATTTTTCTTGGCGATGACCATAGGTGCGCAACAAGGCGTTGCATGTTCAACTACCTTGATGACTCCTAGCTTCTTCATTTTCTCCAGTTCTTGTTGCACTTTAGGCAGGAGAGGAACAGGCACTTGTCGAAGAGCAGCTACTGCATAACGTGTAGCGTTGGGCTGAAGCGTCACATTGTAGACTGTCTTCATGACCCGAGTCCTGTGAATAATATGCTAAACTCTGGTCTCGTCTCTGGAGACTGGTCATTGTTTGCTGGGTTTTGTGCTTGCGTCTCTACTGCCTCCAAGTGTGCCAGTACACCAAGAGCACGTATGGCTGGCCGTCCCAGCAAGGCTGTTTGGAGGTTTTCCCCAACAAAACCCGCTGGCGAGCAGACTTGTTCTGCCATGAAATGGTTGCGTCGAATATCCCTATTGTTTTGATAGGAGTTCTGCCAGGTCCAAAAAGTATCTTGTCTAATTTTCTGGACTGCTCCATGTGGTATCTGTCATATAGTGAAACAAGAATGACGCTCACATCCGCTCCTGTGTCGACTTTGAAATGAACGGGGCATCCATCCACGGTTGCTGTGATGAACCACGGCTCTTGATTGTCTGCCTTGCGGATTTCCCCGAGAAAGACTTTTTCTGTGTTTCCCGTTTCCTTCTTTGAGGTGTACTGTTGGCGTGCAAACAAACAAACAGTCGCATAATGCTTGGTCTTTCCGCAATTATCGCACCGTTTCCCCGACGCTGGACACTGTCTTTTAGAGTGCTGTTGTGGGCTGCCGCACCACTTGCATACGTTGTGCCCTGCCGGTTGTCCAACTGGTGGCTTGCCCGTTTTCCGCAGTGTTTTCCCATGGCTCTGACGTCCCTTTTGTCGTCGAAGCTCGTCGACCGTGGCGCTCTGCTTTGTTTTGTCACGCAGCTCTTTCTGCTGTTGCTTGACAATCTCGGAATTCCGTGCTTTCTTTGTGGCGGACTGGAGTGTACGCTTGGAATCTAACTGCAACTTCTCGTTGAGTCCCAGGTCTAAAAGCCCCACAACTAGGCGGTCGCGACTCAGCTCTTCTTTAAGCGGGCCGTATTCGCACGTGTCCGCGAGTTTGTGAAGTTCTGTTATAAACATTTCGACTGACTCATTCGCTTCTTGCTTTCGACGATTGAACTTCGCCCTTTGAAATATTATATTCGTGCAGGGGATGAAATGTTGCTCGAACTTGCTCTTGACGAAGGCGTAGTCCGTGAGCTCGTCATCTGTCAACTGTAGTGATGCCAAAATGTCCTCGGCTCCTTTTCCCATCGCGTACACAAAGGTATTCACCTGTGTTTCCGCGTCGCGGAGGTGAAGACCTGACACTAAGCGGTAGCGCTCCCAACGTGATATCCAACGTTTCCAGTCGGTTGGGTCGCGAAAGTCCAACTTCTCGGGAAGCTCAAATGCGAACGGGTTGAAGAAATTAGCGACATTTTGCTGCTGGGTCGCAGTAGTCATTTGTGCGGCTTCGGTACCAGCTTCGTTTTCGTTATGCATGTTGAAGCCTGGCTCACCGGCTGACTGCTTATTGCTGTCGAAATCCCGTCGTTCCCGAAGAGACTGGTCCCTCACGTCGCTGCTCAAACCGCCGCTGCCACCATGTTGTCTTTCCGATCAGGAATTGAGGAGCTCGGAGGTTAAAACAAGCTTTTACTAAGCAGCATCGCAGATCCTTCCGCCGGGTTCGATCGCCCGCGCGTTAGTGTCCCCGCGTGCCTCGTGTATCCCGTGCGTTGCCGATGGCCCCATTGTTCGCTTGGCGCCATCTGTGAAGATAACGATACACGACACCGGAAATGTTTACCAGGTGGCCATTCTCGAGAGTAAACGAAAAGTGTGTCTAGTAAATGCTTATTTTTACTGCTACTGCTGCCAAACCAATGCAGTGAATTTTTATTCGATGCCTGTTATGCCTTTTCCTGTAAGACGTCGGCCGACGAGAATGTACCTTCTCCGCGATAGGAGGAGGGGCAGCCCAACGATGGGGATATGTTGTCCTGACCTTATCACCGAGTGGCTTATCACTTTGGGCGACTGCTCTGGTGTCGCTGAGGGAACGTGTAGATAAAAAAAGATGGCCATATAAAAAGGTTAGGTGCTGCCCTTGTAAAACTGAATAACTAAAGGCGAGCCGAAAGCCAATCTTCATACATCCCGATGATGATGATTTCAGGCCCTGTACCTACTGCTAACCCTCGGCCGAAATAACCACGAGCCAGCCCTAAGAAGATGTAAAGTCTGACCATAATATATTATATATATGGCCATATATGATAATACAGGTAGTCCAACATGGGCTGATATCGCGATATATGTGAGCAAGTATGGCTACATGTTGACGTATAAGTGGGCAAATACTGCCATCTATCGTCATTAAAGTGCGTAAATAGGGCCATATATCGCCACATACGCGTGCATATATGGCCATATAGCCCTGTATAAAAGGTTCAATACTGACATATATATGCTAGTTCACGATATATTTGTACAAAAATAAATACCCGATAATTATATAGTGGCCCCGTTTAGTGCGATCAGATATCGGTCGAGCAAGCAAAAAGTCCTATGTACTCGCGAATACACTGGTTGTTTATCAACGCTGCACTAGTTTCAAATTCGGCAATTGGTTAACTATGGTTTACATTTTTAAAGTAAAGTTTATTTCAGATATTTGTACGAAATAATCAATTACGAATTTTGAAGATTGAAAGCCAACTGAAATTTTGTTCTATGTTCTATATGTGTCTATAGTAGCGAAGTGAATAAATTGGGAACGCGTCTTTGATCAAATAATGCATTTTAGATTTTGCCGAGTAGAACATGAAGTAAAGACAAACTCGTCGGATGTATATTCAGCGACATATTTTCCAGCATTTCAGTTTGGACATAAACCTGCGGCATATATCTATCCACGGTTTCTTTGAAATGCTGATCAAAATGGTCTTACAATAAGTTTTGCTGCCGCTCGCACCTTACGTTACCACGGAAGTTATAACCACAAACAAAGAATAGATAGCTGGTCGCGTCCGCTCACTCGAGCGAGCTAATCGAGGAAAAAAATACGACTAGGTCAAAAAATAAAAGTGAAAAACCAAGGCGCCGCTGACTAAAATCACCATTTGCTTGTGCTCTGTTGCATACGTACCCAACACAAGGTACGTTATTTAATACCGCACTTACAAAGTTGTTTCCGCAAATTTGTTCTCCTTCCTTTTCACACACAAATGTTACCGCTTAAATTACGCACTATTTTATGTTAATTAGATATAACGTTATTGTAGAGATTGTTAAAAATCTTGCTTGATTATCTTATATAGAATTTACCTCCACAAACCTAATGTTTCCATAGAATATATTTATTTAGGTCACACGACTCCAATGAAACGATGAAAAGTTAATTGTGTAATCATAATGCATTAGCACTTTGACTTACATTTACAGGCAACATTCCTGCTAATTAAACTTTAAAAAAACCATACTGCACAACTGAGTGGTCCTTCAAGGATTTCAAACTACTAGCTATTAGTAGTTTCACAGCCACGGTAGAAGAAACACATTAAGGTGATGACTCTGCCCGCTCTTCCCGCGGGGAGCGAGCCACCAGATCGCGTTCGGAGCTAGCCTCAAACAAGGAGTAGTTAATTATTTATGCGCCGCCTCTGAGGACGCCGAGGTATGAGCTCTCTTCTCGGCGGCCACGGTGTCGGCGGCGTAGCGTGCTCGCCTTTTTCGCGGTGTGGTGCTGTGGTGGTGGTGTGCGGCCAGCGGCTCGCCTTTTGTTTTGCTATGGTGCTGTGTCGAACACAGGTGCCAGAATCGTGCACAAAGGTGAGCCTTAATCTGAAGAAGAAGAAGAAGGAAGAGAACACAGATTTACGAACCCTGGCGACTTGGTGGCGGCGTGGCGGCGGAGAGGTACAACAAGAAGCGGTGAGCGAGAGAATTCGGGTCCACCACTGGGACAAACAGCCGAAGCGGTCGGTTTGGGAGGGACCCGATATTTGGGCGCCATCTATCCCCATGCGAGTGAAGCGCGCTCCATGCGCCGAGCATAAATATTACCGCCGCGTCGGGCAGAGAGTCGTCACTTAGATGTGTTTCTTGAACCAAGGGTACAACAGAAGCGGTGAGCGATTGAATTCGGACCACCACTGGAAAAAAACACCGGAGAGCGGTTTGAGAGGGTCCAGACACTTGGGCGCCAATTGTTTCCGTGTGAGTGAAGCGCTCCAGTGCGCCGAACATAATGTGGTCGCCGCGTCGGACAGAGAGTCATAACCTAAATTTTTCTTCCACCGTGTTCACACCTTAAAAATTTAATTCAGCCAAAATATAATATCCCTTTCAAGAATTTGGTACACAAACATATACCTGTTGTTTACTCAGCACAAGAAGCAGGGATGAATACATATATTAAAAAACAGCGTTCGTGAATACAAGTATATCCAGATAAATGTACTGAAAGGCTGAAATATATGAAGATACCGAGACATACATTTGGATACTTTTTTTTCAAAAAAGAGAAAGACAAGAGACACGCAAAGATTGATATATATATATATATATATATATATATACACATCAACTGACATTGGGAGGCCCAGAGTTCAAATCCTGGCCGCCCTTTTTCGGCTCTGCGGGTCTGAAAACTTAGTTCTTTGATTCATTGGATTAATTACGGTTCATTCATCATGCGATATATATATATATATATATATATATATATATATATATATATATATATATATATATATATATATACTAAAATGTAGACTTGTGAATCTCAAGTCCAAACTGAAGCATTACACACTGGAATAACTAATCTTGAATACAATTCACACCCTTATGAAAAAAAGGGTTTTCCAAACACGCACCAATCAATCACACTTCAGTATGAGGAGCATCATACCAGCTTGTCTTCGAAGCAGTGGAAGATCATCGCAGCACAAATTGTATGTTGCATGAGCTGGGACCAAAGGAGTTTTTAGGGTGCTTTCAGAAGAACGAAAAGGTAGATTAGCCGGTGGGGTAGAAAATAAAAAAGCCAATATACAAGGTAGTAATAGTGCAGCAGCGTTCCATAAACACTCTCCTTATGCATTGAGACACACATCCCCGAGCTAAGGAGACAGCGGACACCATCTGCGAATAAGGCGTGTGGTTGTTTCATGAACAATTTATCACCACACCTATTCAGTCCAGGTCGGAGTGGAATCATTGTCTGTTTAAAGCTTCTATAGAAAGGATGGAACAAATAATGACACATGGTGACATGTCAGCACAGTACGCTGGATGGGGTCAAACCTCCCACACTTTCTGTCCTAACGCATCCAGCAAATGTTAAACGAAAGCCTGCGAAAAGAAATATTTTGTTTCCTTATGACCTTCCCGAAAGATAAAACACCCAGACTGTCACTGTTGCCTTCCGTACAAATTGTCAACATATATCGCCTCCGGTCTGCGATAAATGTCAACTAATCTACACCTCGCCATTGTTAGAAAATGAATCACCGCTCGCTGACCTGCTTCGAATGAATTCCTAATCATATCCTTAATGTTGCCTAAGGTGTCCAACAAAAACTAGACAAGATAGAAACATGAGCTTGCTCGCTGTCTTATACTTTGGTTTGCGCTTGCCAAAATAATTGGAATGACATCAGGCACTTGCCCGCAAACTGACTGAGGCTTAATGCAGAGAAGTACTCATGGTACGGAGTCTTTGGTTGCACCTCAATAAGATACCCAGGTCCTCGAAATTAATACTTAATTCTTCGCTGGGTCGTGCCAAATGCCCCTCCTAGATTTCTGATGTGAAACCCCTAAACTTGGCTCTACCATCAGGCTCCTCGTGCACATGGCTACATGACGCACACGAACGTTTTTATTTGATCACTCCTCCTAAAAGCATTTCACTACTGGCTCCGACAAATAGCATTAACAAACATTGCTGAGATACCAACGAATGAACAGGCGAGAATACAAATAATACTGGGGAAACTGAAACGTTTGATGGTGCGAACTTGTGCCCAAAAATAGAAATGAAACAGAAGATAACAGCAGAGTGTCGCGGACGTCGAAGTCGGTGTAACAGCAGAGTCGAACGATGAAGCGAGACTTACCCCGGCTCGCCACGCGGAGCACCTTTTTGTGCACGCTTGTGTCTCTGGAACATTCAGCCCAGAACATTCGGGGCGTAAAACATTCGGAACTCGATCAGAGGAGAATGTTCTTTGACTCACGAAAACGCGAAGTTGAAAGAAGAAATAAAAGTGCAGTCCGCTGACTGGAGTCGAACATACACTATCAGCGCGACAGTCAAGCGCGGTAAACAATCGGCAAAGCATGTTTTTTTATGGTTTGTTTTGACAAGAACAACTCAAAGCACAAAGGCACAAACACACATTGACAAATGTTAAAAGCGCGCTGGCCCGTAATCGGGCCTCCCGGCTACATTAACATTTTTTTCTGAACAGACCAACATTTTCAACATTAACGACCAGTCTGGTGGTTCAGACAGTGCGCGGTACAGTTCACGTACATAAACGGCACTTTTAATAAATTACTCTCTTGCAGGCCAAACCCATGCGTCCGCGTTGTTTACACCAGTCCTCGTCCTCCAGACACTGTGGAGGGCAAGGAGCATAAACATATCGCAAGGAACACCACCTACGTTATCTACAGGTAGAATCCGTATGCCGTGCGCTCTGAGAGGAAATCTTTTTTGAGCGTTCGCTGCAGGATGACCCAAATGAAAACCGCATCCCAGCATTATAAAAATACATATTCTATAGTTTCGGGCCTTTTACAAAGCAAACAATAATTCGATCATTTCGCAAGAAATCCTTTCCCCCTAAGCCATGGCTTGACAAATAGCACGCGGCAATGCAACTGAAAAAAAAATACATGAAAGAAGGCTTTTCGGCATTCTTTTAACCCTGTTGAAAACATCCTGCCCTGCGCCCTCACAGTACAACGATCGGTAAAAGGGTTCGGGCAAAAGAACATCAACTAAATCTCTATACAGCCTCTTGCGACTGACTGAGCTCAGGTACTCGAAGGAAAACCGAACTTTAAGCATCCAAAATGCCATCACAAAACGTGAACCCCTGAACGCTCGCGCTTATTTTGCCGCTAGAAGAAACTACAAATTCAGGCAGGAAGCTTTGCAAATGCACATCAGTAAAAGTCCTCAAGAATACATCACTCTGATTGCGTGACAATAAGAAAAACCTGGAAATTATTTGTCGTATAAACAATTCAGACAGTCTAAGACTTCCGCTTCGAACTGAACGAAATAGGTTGGTACGGGAACAACGCTCCCAACCTGAATTCCAAATAAAACAGCAAACACCCTGTGCAGCCTCTGCAATTTGAGGTGCGACATAGACAACACATGCAAAATATACCATATTTTCGCGATAAAAAATAAATTGCAGACTGTTGCGCGCTCAAACATGGACGAAGCGCGACCTTTTCAACCCTCTGCTTTCGCACTTACCCTATCAGTCTCCTCATTCCACAGTTGCTTAGTGTCCCGGTAGTGCTGGAGTGGCACAGCGAGATACTTCACTGACAAGGTGGTCCACTCTACGTTCACAAAAACTTCAGGTGTGGTGGCCGAGTTACCATGACAGAAACCCGCACATTTTCCCCAGTTCAATCTACTTGCTGTTTTCTTACAAAAGGAAAATGCTATACTAGCCACTTCAGGCAGACTGTCATGTTGAGTACAAAAAACCGCAACCTTGTCCGCGGTAGGAAAGGACCTTTACTTCAAAAGATTGCAATCTAAAGCATCCTATATTGTCATTATAAATTATTCTTAAACAAAAAGGTTCTAAGTAAATCTCGAGTAGCAAAGGGACAGAGGACAACCTAGCTTTACAAAAGACTGGACGCGGATACTTGCAGTAACGTTTCTATTGACAATAATTGACCTCGTACAATCAGCGTAAGCCATTTTTATACCGTCCAAAAGAACCAGAACCAACATTAATGTGCTTCAAAATGCGAAAAAGAATACCTATCATGTGCAACCTTGTCAAACGCCTTCTCTAGGTCTATCTGCAGCATGGCAACTCGGCCAGCGAAGGCATCACACCGCTCTAATATGTTTGAGCCACGTGGATGTTTGTACAAATGCTCTGACCTTTTATACCGCACGTCTGATGTGGGCCTACCAGATATGTAATCATATTTTGCAAACGAGAAGCTAAGACTTTTATATCAATTCTGTAGACTACATTAGTAAGGCTTATTGGTCTGTAAGAGGAAACAGATAAAACTTTCACAGGGTCATTGGATTGCGGGATAAGAATGACGTGTGATTTTGAAAACGATGGTGGTAATATATTTTTCCGATAGGCCTCGGTCAGCACCTCATGCAAAAGTTTTTGCGGCCTCCCTCTTAAATGCTTTATAAAACTCCGAATTAAGACCATCCGGCCCGGGCGTTTCGCTAGCCCTTAATTCCTCGATCGCCACTGTAAGCTCGCGAACGCTAATCGGCTCTTTCAGCCATTTACGAACATTGTCTTCGAGCCTGGGCATGAGCGACAAGAATTATTTATGGAACCCGTCATCTTCTGGAACGCTCTTTCGAAGCAGAGCGCGTTAAAATTAAACAATGGCCCCCGCAATCGCTTTCTTATCGCGGGTTTTCGAGTTACCAACACACAACTCATTTATATTTTTTATTGCGCTGCGCATACCGCTTCTCGTCGCTCATCGCGCGCTCCTTCGGTCGTGCGCCTTGCCACAGCTTCTCAAACCACGGACGCACAATAGCCGCCTGTATTTTTCGCAGTCGATATCTTTGAGTTGATTCTTCACTTGTCTTTTCTCTTGCTCAAACTCGCCCGGCTTCGCACTTTCTTCTAGTCAAAAAGTGCATAGCCGACTACGCAGCGCTTTTATTTGTGCTTTCGCTGAAAATAAAGAATACTGCTTTTTTCGATGGCCTTAAGTTTTACCTCCTCTTTAAAAGTGTCCCATCGCAGACCCCGCATGGTCGCCTCATCCTTATGTAACTACCTAAATGATTATTTTACTTGAGCTGTAAAAACTTCATCCTTCGCAAGAAAACTTTTCATTTTCCAGAGCGACCAATCCCAATTTGGCTGCTTAACATTTTTACCAATCGTGAACTTTACTAAGAAATGATCGCTAAAAAGACGGGCTGAAAAAAATGATGGATACATAACGGGACAAGATCGAGCAACACAGAGGCCTTATTAAGATGCGCATGGCTGGAGCCTTGAAAAAGGGTAAAACGAACACCGTTACTAGAGGAGGAAGAAGCGGTGTCCTCCAACGAATTGTTCACAACAATATTTGTTAAACTAAAAGCAATCTGGTCGCGAACACGTCTCAAATTCACCCATTCTTGGGGCGCGCAAACACAATTGAAATCTTCAAGAAAGATTACAAACCGTTCACAGTTATGGTACTCGCTCAGACCTTAAAAAGAGACCCTGCGATCGCACTCGCGATTTGGCGCATGAACACAAATGTCGCGCCACTTGATTTTTGAAGAAAAAAACAAAGTCACACATAACAAAACGGCCATACGCGCAAGAAATCACGGCGGTCTCAACAAACCCTAGATACTCGCAAAAAAACAAACAGCAACCGCCCGACGTGCTGATAGCGTGCGAAACGCAGATATTAGAGAGTTTTAGTAATACGTATGGCAGCAAACGTAAGCCCCCTACGTTAGCGTTAACGCTGCGTCCTCCATACTGCGCATGAGCCATACGTACGTACTGCGGCGAGCTATGCGTACGTACGCTCGCTATCGCTTTTTGCGAGCGTACGTAGCGGTCCCCTGCGTACCATTCTCGTTGCTCTCGTCGCGCACGGGAAAGCGCGAGACTACTCCAGTTTGGAAAATGGCGGCGGTGAGGCAAACCAGTGGAAGTGCTACGCGCGTTGTACGGGTTCGCTTCACCATTGAAGATGACCTCAACCTTGTGGAAGAAAGAGAAAGAAGAAGAGAAAAAGGGCGAGGCTCGTGGCGGGCGAGGACACGCGGAGTTCGGAGCTGGAGACAGACGAAAGAGCCGGTGCCGAGCAAGGCCTCCAACTGAAGACCCGGACCACTAGACAGCCTTGGCCCTCCTCTTCATCGGACTCTGAACTTAAGTACAGATCAAACCTTTTCCCAATGGTAGCGCTTCACCGTGTGACTTCCTCGGAGCGAGTGGAACTCGGCCTGATCGGGCGGTATTGACAGGCGACCCACAACCTCCTCAAAGAAATCAACGCGACGAACCCTTTCGAGCGCCCACAAAGATGGGTGTCGGTAGCCAAGAACGTTGGCGACGCCGTCGAACCCAAAAAGGTGTTTTTTCTGCGGTCGGTACGCGAGCGGTGCGACGTATTGCTTGCATACTTCCAAGCAAATGACGAGGCCAACATAAGATAGTAGGGATCCCACAACACACTGGAGCGAACCATAGATCAAACTGCTGGTCGCACAGCCCTAAAAAAAAAGACAAAACACGTTCACAACAGGCAACTGGAAAGAGATTCACGCACTTCGTAGCAAAGCGAAGAGATTCGCAGTGTTAAATTGGCTTAACCGAAAACCCGCCGTGGATTGTTTAAGGTAGTTCGTAGGAGCACATCTAGATGGCGCTGAAAGCCTTTACGTATCAAAAAACATATGGCAGCATGGGCAGAAGAGAACAAACTGCTCACCGAACTTCAGGGCGGATTTCGGAGGGGTCGAAGGTTGGAAGACAACCTGTTCACCCTCACGCAGTGTATTGAAATTGCCCGAAAACAGGGAAGAAGACTGCTGTGCTGCTTTCTAGATGTGGCAAAAGCATATGATAGCGTGCCGCATGCGCAACTCGTGCGACGTTTGGAGGAGCTCCACCTTCCTCTTCGGTGGCTAGCTGTCATACGGCGCCTATACTCACGCAATACAGTAATGACGCAACTGAAGGGGTCGACTCAGAGCAAGTCACAGTGACGAGGGGTCTCCGACAGGGATGCCCACTCTCCCCGCTTCTTTATATTTTGTATGTGTCAGGGTTGGAGGAACGCCTGATCCAGTCGGAGGTGGGTTTTTCACTGACACACATGGAAGGAGGCGCAGAGGTGAAGTGGATGCTGCCGGGCCTCACCTATGCGGACGATATTGTATTGACGGCGGAAACGGTGGAGGACCTGCAGCGTCTAATATGTATATGTGAGACGGAGGCGGCTACGTTGGGCCTTCGGTTCAACGCCAAAAAGTCGGCAGTCCTTCAATTAGCCGGATCCGAGGAGGCTAAATTAAACAGTCTGGTGCTGAACGGCGAGCAAGCACAGGTACAGGAGGCGTACAAATACCTGGGAGTTGTACTGACCAACAAGCCGGAGTACTTGTCCGATCATTATGCTCACCTCCGACAGGCGGCCGTGCGAGGTACGAATGTACTCCGAAAACGTAATCTTTGGAGTTGCAATCGTTTTCTGGTGACTCGCGAACTCTGGAAGGCGGTTGTGGTGCCTGGACTAACCTTCGCCAACGCGGTTCTTTGTGTCCCTGGCACAGTGCGGGAAGTCATGGAACGTCGTCAACGAGAGGTCGGGAGGCAGGCTCTGGGTTGTCACGGAATGGTGGCCATCGAAGCAGTCCAGGGAGATCTTGGGTGGTCGTCGTTTGAGGCCAGGGAGGCGACCAGTAAGATAACCTACGACAGCCGTCTCCGTCTCATGGACCGCGCCCGGTGGGCCAAGAGACTCTTCGTCTGCACGTATCTCACAGGAGTGCAGACTGGCTGGAGGAAGCGGCTGTATCAGTTAGAGAAGAAATACGGCTTCTTTTCAACCCCTGTAACTATTACATCAGACAGGAAGTGGGAAGTGGAGATACGAAACAGGGTGAGAGAGGAGGAGGCAGCTCGGTGGGCAGAAACGGCGAAGTCCAAGTCGACGCTATATATGTACCATCGATATAAGCACGAAATTGCGGCAGAGACTAGACTATACGACAACAGCCTGGGCAGCCGGCTCCTCTTTGAGTCACGCGCAGGAGGGCTGCGAACGCAGGTGTATCGCCGTCGCTTCGACCAGACGGTGGAATCTGCAGCATGCCGTGTGTGTGGTCAGGCGGATGAGACAATTGAACACCTTGTGCTGTCGTGCACCGGTCTGCAACCAGTTCAACCAGCGGAGTGTGGACAGGCAACCCGGGAGCTCGCACTGGCAGAGGCACTCGGCTTTGGGTCTGCTTCCAGCTCAGTGGCAGACTCTGCGGGTGGGACTAACGGCAACAAGAACGCCGAAGCTACACCTATAACCAACGGAGGGTGGCGTGAGCGGGTGGAAGCCACGAAGCGAAGATTAGAGAACTGGTGGATGCTAGTTCACCAACGGGGATAACCAAATCCCCACTGGCTAGGTCCCAAACTCTACGGGACCGCCCGATTCAAAAGGGAAGAGCCGCAAACCATCATCATCATCATCATTATCGTTACGTATGCGTTTTCGTTTTCGATGATCATGCCCAGCACTCTAATCTTGGTTACCTCGGGGATGATGTGCCCCCTTGCGTTCGTATGCGGATTTTATCGCAGTCTCGGATAGTTTGCTTCTTGCGGCTCGCTCCCCTGGGTGGAATCACCATCAGCTCCGACTTTGCGGGGGAACACACCAGCCCCGATCCCTTCAGTTGGTCCTCTATCGTTTTTACTGCTTCTTGTAGTGTATTCTCTATGTGGCCGTCGCTGCCGCCGGTGACCCACAGCGTCACATCGTCGGCATAAACCGTGTGGCGTACCCCATCGACGCTCCGCAGCCGGTTGGCGACTTCGATCATGACCAAGTTGAAGAGCAGCGGAGAGATTACCGCGCCTTGTGGTGTCCCCTCGCTGCCGAGCGTTTTCTCTGGTAGTTGGAGATCCCCGGCGCAGATGTGAGTCGTGCGGTCGGTCAGGAAATCCCGAATGTAATTGTAAGATCTCTGTCCCATGTTCAGGTGCGACACTTGGGCGAGGATCGCAGAGTGCCGGACTTTGTCGAAGGCGCTCTGCAGGTCCAGGCCCAGTATTGCCCTGTTGTCGCTGGTGTGAGTTTCGTAGTCTACTATCTCCTTCTTGAGTTGGAGCATGGCGTCTTGCGTTCCAAGCTTGCTTCGAAAGCCGACGAGAGAATCCGGGTAGAGCTCTGCCTCTTCGAGGTACTGTTGCCATCTGGTCATTAAGATGTGCTCTAGCAGTTTGCCCACGCACGATGTTAAGGATATTGGGCGTAGATTCTCGATGTCGGGCGGCTTGCCTGGTTTCGGAATGAGGATGGTTTTGGCTTCCTTCCACTGGCGTGGTAGCTTGCCGGCCCTCCAGCATTTATTGAAGTACGCCGTCAGTGCCGTCACCGCCGCGTCGTTCAAGTTTCTGAGCGCTTTGTTGCTGACGCGGTCCGGGCCCGACGCCGAACGCCTGTTCAGGTCTTGCATCGCGTTTCGGACCTCCCATTCCTCGATGTCTTGGTCAACCTCGATGTTCTCTGCCCCCTGGTATTCTGGGTGCTTTTCCTTTGGGGAAACCGGGAGGTATTTGGCGTCGAGTCTCCTCTTCACCTCCGCTTCCCCGTGCTCCGCTACCGCCTTGTGTATAATTCTGCTGAGCTTGTACTGTTGTTCTCCCTTGGTCTGGGTGTCGTCGAGGAGGTGCCGGAGCAGTCGCCACGTCTTGCCCAGATGGAGTTGGCCGTCCGCCTCTCTGCACGTTTGCTCCCACTGCTGCCGGCCGAGCTCCTTGCTGTGTTTCTCTATTTCCCTGTTGATTTCCGCGATCTTTTTGCGGAGCCTTCTGTTTGTTCGTTGTTGGTTCCACCTTCTCTTGAGGGCAGTCTTCGCCTCGATGAGGTGGGCCAATCTGCTGTCCATTTCGTGTATGTCGTCGTCCGTTTCTATCTCTGTCGTCACCTCCTCGGTCGTTTCTACTATCGCCTTCGACCACGCTTCTATATCTTCAATGTTACCATGCTGGCTTGGGAGCTGACGCCGAAACTCCTCCCAGTTCGTGTATCTGTGTGTTCGTTTCTCTTGGCTTGCACCGTTCCCCAGCGGGACCCGGATCTCTATGACCATGTGGTCGCTGCCGAAGTCGTGTTTGGTGTTTTTCCACGTTGCGGTGTCGTTCCCATATATTTTGACGAACGTCAGGTCCGGGGTGGTGTCCCTGGCGACCGAAGTGCCCGTTCTTGTGGGGGTCTCCGGGTTCGTGATTAGCGTTAGCCCCGCGTCCGTGGCGTCTTGCAATAGGTCTCTCCCCTTTTCGGTTGTCTTATCGTATCCCCAGTCGTAGTGTGGTGCGTTAAAGTCACCCCCTATTACGATCGTGCCTTTCTTCGTCGCACGCAGTGCCTTTGCATGAGCGTGCGGAACTTTTGCTTTCTATGTCTGGGGCTGCTGTACACGTTGACCGCGAGCACGCTTGTTTTCCTCTTCTTCTTCCCAACGATCACCTCCACCGCGCTGCTGTCGGTCCAGCCGCCGGTGGTCAGCTCGTGCTCGAGGAATACGATGCCCTTGCGGACGAATGTGCACACCCCGCCTGTTGGTTTGCGTATTCCAAACTTTTTCTTTTTTGTTTAGGGGCTTGGCCGCCTTGGCGTGTGCTCTGTATCCTTGAAGTTGGGGTGTGTCAGTGCATAGTGTTTCCTGAATCATAATGACGTCCGGTTTCCTTTCCATTCCCTGTAGGTGCCGTGTTAGCGTTGCCCTCTTATTGTGATAGCCGTTACAATTCCACTGCCAAATCAGGAGGTCCCTGACCGGCTGCTGGTCTGTTACTGCCCTTTTGTCTGGCTTGGCGTTCGATTTCGCTGTTGGGTTCATAATTGCTGTATTTGGGTGGTGATCTGGGTTTGGGCGTTCTGCACGAATGTCTGCATCTTGGCTTCCATACTCTGCAGGAACGTTTGCATCTGCGTTTGTAGTTGTAGCATTCCGCTTTGTATTTCTCCCAGCGTCATCTCTACCTTGTTGAATTTTTCCTTCATCGAATGTGCAATTTGTTCCCGCTCTTTGTCCATGCGGTCGAGCCTGGCCACGAGCTTTCTCTCTTTGGTATTCTCGATAATCCTCTTTTTGTTGCTGGGCTCCTTTGGCTGTTCCTCGTCGCTTTCGATGCTGCTTTTGGTAGCCTCCTCTTCGGCGATGGCTGGTTCCTCCTTCCTCTTGGGTGGCTTTGCTGGGGTTTTCTTCTTCGAGGATGGGCGGGGTATCTGCTCCACCTCTTGCTCCTGTTGCGGGGTCGGCAGTGACAGTGGCGCTTGACTCGCCCTTATTGCTTCTAGTAGTTTGTCGATCCTTGCGTCCATCTTCTCTTCCATCTTCTGTAGTAGCCTTTCGTTGTTTTCGTTGATCATGTCGTATATTTCTCGCCTTGTCACGGGCGGTTCTCCGGTGTTATGGTGTTGGCATGGTGGCTGCTGCTTGCTGCGGGGCGTTTCTTCCGACTTGCTTCCCTTAACTGCAGCCAACCACTTAAGCTTCCCGTCTTCCTGCTGCGACGGCGGCAGGTGTTTTTGCTGGCTCTTGTGTCTTTCGCGGCTGTCGGTGCGCCGTTGGCTTTCGCTGCGCTCGCTTTTCTCCCTGCTCGGCAGCTGTGGAAAGTCCGATGACGTCATTGGTGGTCTTGTCTTCTGGAGCTGTTGCTGTTCGCGTTCCTCTCGGCGCTCCCATTGTCTTTTCGTGACGACGAAGGGGACCTTGAACTTGTTCTTGCAAATTCTATCTGCCGTCGGATGCGCTCCTCCACATAGCTTGCAACTTGGCTTGCATGCCTTCTCGTGGTCCGCGTCGGGGTTGGCCTCCCCGCACGCGAAGCATACTCTGGTCTCCGGGGTTGGACATACGTCGATGCGGTGTCCGACTTTTCCGCAACATCTACACACTTCATGATGTTTCCTGTAAAGCCCGCACTTGAGCAGTGCCGCTCGGTATTTTACGTACCGGGGCACTCTCTGTCCTTCAAAGAGGACGATGACCGCTGTAGAATTTCCAATCCTGTGCGCCTCTAGCGCCGTTGGGTTATACTTTGTCACGACCGCCTCATTTATGTCTTCGGGCGATTCGTCAATTGCGATACCTCTGATGATTCCCTTCGCCGTCCCTTCGGGCGCGGTTCGGTAGGCGGAAACCTCAAATTCCATGTTGCCGAATTCGACGGTCCTGATCTTAGTGTAAATTTCGGCTCTCTGCTCGCTCGGCGTGCTCACGACTAAGATGTTCTGCGCCGCATTGATGCACACCATGTCTTCGCCCTGGTATTCTTTCGCCGTCCCCGCGGCCGCCATAATGGCGTCCGTGACGACCGGCGTCTCGATTCGAGCTACGTTCAGGCCGCCCCTGGGCCTAATCACGATCTTATGGTCGTCTCTGGGGATAGCCGCCGGCATACGGGCTGCTTTCTTGATATTCTCGGTAACTCGCTTGACAAAGTTAACTCTCTCCTTGGGTCTCGACTGCCGTTCCGCGGTGAAAGATGGTCTCTCACCTTGCAGCTCCTTGGCCTTGCGCATTCTTCTACTCGTCGTGGTCCATCCGCTCGACTCGCCGGGTGTCGCGTCGCGGCCTCCTACTTGAACGTACATCTTCCCTTCATCGTTGCCGACTATCGTTGCCTGCAGGCCTTTGGTTGCCGGGCTCTCGCACACCTCCATCGTCGGTGGCGACGCCATCTTGTTCGTACTCGTCGGGTAGGCCTAACGCCGGGGGCGATCGCCCCGGTGGCCGTACTCGTGCGCTAAGCCTAAGGCCTAGCAACGCTTGCTCGCCTCGAATTTTCGAAGTCCCAAAAGAGGCGAAAATTCACATACCACTTGCGCGATGTTGGTATCGGCTGGTTCCTCGTACCGTACCGCACACTTTCGTAACAAATAAACTGCAGTTGGCCGGAGCCGATAAACGATAAAAGGCCGTTCCTACTGCACACGACTATCTGCCATCTGGTCTCGCACTCATCCTCTTCTT